>JAFMOC010000091.1:117500-192500 GCA_019802505.1 Corydoras sp. C115 | reverse complement strand
GTCGTCATGGAGGCAGCGGCAGTGTGTATGTCTCTAACCTTTAATAATCCTTAAATCTCAAACCCAGAGTGTTCAATAATGAACAACACAGACACGTCTTCCTGACTGAGTCACTGCAGAACAGTTCTGCTGGGATCACACTCAGCTTCAGGGTTCTATCTCCTCTGTTCTGTTTCAGAAAGGTCTGGCTTTTCGTTTTAAGGGCCGCTGTGGAACCCGTTACTTACAGTGCACCAGAAATGCAGCAGAAGCGAGCGTACAGCGGTTCAGAGGTGAGTGAAGGGCTGATGGATTCTTTGATCAGTGAGCGTGATTGATGTGATGAAGTTCATAGAGTGTGTGATGTGTGTGTGTGCAGGTGGATGTGTGGAGTTTGGGGGTGGTGCTCTACACTCTGTTCAGTGGTGGTTACCCGTTCGTGGTTGGGAATAAGGGTTCAGAGCTTTCACAGAGAACCTTTGTAAGTTAAAAGACTGAACTCTCATTGATATTAAACCTACAGCTGAGTAACGGTTTATCGATTACCCATAGTGCACTGCTGCATTTAGACAGTTGTTATGTAAATTAAAACAGTGGTCAGTGATCTGGTGGTGATGTCATGATCATCCTGTGTGTGATTGGCTGATCAGTATGACCTCAGTCTCTGTGTTTGGATCTTCAGGTTTATAATTTGTTCTTCTTCACGTTCCAACAGAACCGATGTCCTGAGGTTCCTGACGGGATCTCACCTGAAGCTGGACTGCTGCTGGACCAACTGCTGCAGGTGTGTGTGTGTGTGTGTGTGTGTGTGTGTGTGTGTGTGTGTGTGTGTGTGTGTGTGTTTACATGGGGATCATATTGGTGTTCAGTTTGTTTGATTATATTTATAAATGGTGGTTTTGGATTTTGTTCTGTAGGTGAAACCAAAAAAGAGGTTGACGGTGAAACAGCTGCTGGAACACCCCTGGATCATAAAAGGATGCTGCGGCCCTGTGAAGTGGAGGAGCACATGTCCGGTAAAACACTCCACACACACTCCACACACACTCCACACACACTCTGTACAACCATCTACTCATACTTACTGCTCTGGGTTTATTTTGAATACTTTATGAACTGTGTTTTCTGTAGTTCACTCTGTATCGTTTGGATCAGGACTGTGTGGCAGAAATGTCCAGAATATTAAAGCAGTCCAAACAGAGCATCGTCCAGCAGATGGCGCAGGTTTGTCTCAGTCTTCAGTTTAAATCTCTGCACTAATTAATTTACCTGCAAAACATTTAGACAGAGAGTCTAATAATATTAATAACCTCTAGGTGGCAGTAGAGGAGAACGCGATCAGCTAAAATGAATTGTTTTCTTCTTTTAGTTTAATGACATCACTGTCTGACGTCACACATCTGCTGTGGTGTTCAGTGTTTAAGACGTTTAAATAACCTCTGTGTGTGTGTCTCTGTGTGTGTGTGTGTGTGTGTGTGTGTGTGGGTGTGTGTGGGTGTGTCTGTGTGTGTGGTTGTGTGTGTGGGTGTGTGTGTGTGTGTCTGTGTGTGTGTGGGTGTGTGTGGGTGGTCTGTGTGTGTGTGTGTTGTGTGTGTGTGTGTGTGTGTGTGTGTGTGTGTGTGTGTGTCTGTGTGTGTGTTGTGTGTGTGTGTCTGTGTGTGTGTGTTGTGTGTGTGTGTCTGTGTGTGTGGTTGTGTGTGTGTCTGTGTGTGTGGTTGTGTGTGTGTGTGTCTGTGTGTGTGGTTGTGTGTGTGTGTGTGTGTGTGTGGTTGTGTTGTGTGTGTTGTGTGTGGTGTGTGTGTGTGTGTGTGTGTGTCTGTGTGTGTGTGTGTTTGTGTGTGTGTGTGGTTGTGTGTGTGTGTGGTTGTGTGTGTGTGGGTGTGTCTGTGTGTGTGTGTGTGTGTGTGTGTGTGTGTGTGGGTGTGTCTGTGTGTGTGTGTGTGTGGTTGTGTGTGTGTGTGTGTGTGTGTGTGTGTGTGTGTGTGTGTGTGTGTGGTGTGTGTGTGTGTGTGTGTGTGTGTGTGTGTGTGTGTGTGTGTGTGTGTGTGTGTGTGTCTGTGTGTGTGTGTGTGTGTCGTGTGTGTGTGGTGTGTGTGTGTGTGTCTGTGTGTGTGTGTGTGTGTGTGTGTGTGTGTGTGTGTGTGTGTGTGTGTGTGTATTGGCAGTATGACAACATGACGGTTGTTTATCGTCTTCTGCAGTTGAGGAGGCAGCGCAGTGAGTTCTGATCATCTTCACTTTGTTTCTCATTGATTTTTAACGTTGAGTTTCTAACTCTCTTTTCCTCGGCCCACAGCGACGGACTGAACTGACCGACACACTGACCAAAACCATGTGATCGTGAAGTGTTAATAGTGATCAATAATTAATTTAGATAATGAGAACCAGAGACAATCTGCATTAAAGTCCCTCTCATGATGAGAATAATGATGGAGTGAAAATAAAAGCAATAGGAATTTATAATTCATCAATAACAGAAATAAATGACCGAATCATTAGAAACATAAGAGAATATACAGTTTATTTTTACAGGAAATAACATCAGTTCATAACACGTTCAATTTGTTTCTTCATTCAAATTGCAGTTATTTATAAAAGTTATATTAGAAGTTAACGTCAGAGAGCGATTTATAAATCTTTTGAAAGCTTTTAAGGTTCGTCTGCGCAGCGGATCAATAAAGAAGAGCTGAGCAGGTGGATCAATATCCTTTCCCACATGAGTATTGATAAATGATTAGATCATTGGAATTGATTCATCTCTAACAATTTGTCTTTGTCAACATTTTGTAAATTTTTTTGGTGCAGTTCAAGTTAGTAGAGTTCAGCTGACCGTGTCCCGCAGGTCGTACCGTCCAGATAACAGTGCAGGACAGAAGAAGAAGGTCTGTTAGAGCCAGATATTTTGCCTGATTGTGGATGACCAAATGTGCCCAGCGATAGATTGCCCCCCTGTCCTGGGTGTATCCCAGTGCCCAAAAGGTCCCCCCCCCCCACGACCCTGATATAGGATAAAGCAGAAGATAATCGATGAATGAATAAATGAATGGATGACCAAATATTTATTTTTCACTATAATTTACAAATGAAATACAAGCACAAACAATTTCAACTTGTATCTTTACTGTGATGGTGGATTTGTACTGTGATGGTGGATCTGTACTGTGATGGTGGATCTGTACTGTGATGGTGGATCTGTACTGTGATGGTGGATCTGTACTGTGATGGTGGATCTGTACTGTGATGGTGGATCTGTACTGTGATGGTGGATCTGTACTGTGATGGTGGATCTGTACTGTGATGGTGGATCTGTACTGTGATGGTGGATCTGTACTGTGATGGTGGATCTGTACTGTGATGGTGGATCTGTACTGTGATGGTGGATCTGTACTGTGATGGTGGATCTGTACTGTGATGGTGGATCTGTACTGTGATGGTGGATCTGTACTGTGATGGTGGATTTGTACTGTGATGGTGGATCTATACTGTGATGGTGGATTTGTACTGTGATGGTGGATTTGTACTGTGATGGTGGATCTGTACTGTGATGGTGGATTTGTACTGTGATGGTGGATCTGTACTGTGATGGTGGATCTGTACTGTGATGGTGGATCTGTACTGTGATGGTGGATCTGTACTGTGATGGTGGATCTGTACTGTGATGGTGGATCTGTACTGTGATGGTGGATCTGTACTGTGGTGGTGGATCTGTACTGTGATGGTGGATCTGTACTGTGATGGTGGATCTGTACTGTGATGGTGGATTTGTACTGTGATGGTGGATTTGTACTGTGATGGTGGATCTGTACTGTGATGGTGGATTTGTACTGTGATGGTGGATTTGTACTGTGATGGTGGATCTGTACTGTGATGGTGGATCTGTACTGTGATGGTGGATCTGTACTGTGATGGTGGATTTGTACTGTGATGGTGGATCTGTACTGTGATGGTGGATTTGTACTGTGATGGTGGATCTGTACTGTGATGGTGGATCTCTTTGCCATGTTGCTTATTAACTGTCTTTTTTGTATCATACCTTTTCAGACAAAAAGTCTGATCAATAATTCTTTTGTGTAAAAAACACATGGTTCTCGTTCCACTTTCACATGAAAAGAATCTTGTGTCCTGTTGAAAATGAGCTTTTGGGAAGCATCTCCTTCTCAGCTCACCACATGACTATAATTACATTCTAACTCTTACCCTGCTACTTAAATCGCTTGTTTTTATTATTATTGCCTGCCATTCTTATTCTCAGGATTTGGCTCCTTTAGACATTTCACCCAGCTGAAGTTCCTTTCAGTATCATTTACAGTATCAGATTTATTCAAATTAAATGTTTTATATACCATATCATCTCAGCATCCTCTCTACACGTGGCTGTTACATTAGGATCTTTCATGTTCTATATTTAGTTATTTTTAGACTGTTAAGAGATTTGATTTTCAGTGACCCACTTTCAACAAAAGTTATGAAAAGCAAACGGCTTTTGTAGATCTTAAATCCTCTGTAAGTCAAAAGAAAGCAAATTAGATAAATTGACTTTACTATTTCAGGTCAAAGGTTTTTCCCATCCGCTGTTTTTTGGCTGATGGCGTTTCAGAGCTCACAAACAGAACAGCTGATCTATCTGCAGGCAGGACTCAGATATTATTAAGCTTTTTAATAAACCTTCAGATTGTCTCAAAGACACAGTGCAGGGCTTAAAGCCAAAAAGATCATGAAGGACCTCAGTCATCCTCACAACAAACTGTTCACTGTGTTGCCATCGGGAACGAGACTGCGCTCCCTGAAAAGCACAGAGACGAGGATGAGGAGGATGAAGAGGAGGAGGAGGAGGAGCGCCTTCCCAAACGGCTGTTTGGACTCAAAACCCAAACCTCACCCGGCTCACACACTGCACACACACACACACACACACACACGTTTAACTCGTCACTTCTGCACTGCGTTAAGTTGCACACACACACACACACACACACATTTTAAACACACTGCTCAATTCTTCTGCTTCCTTAACCTTAATCTTATTGGAATATTTTTCACAAACTTTCTATTTTTAAATTGACCTTAATTCTATTTCTTAATGTGCTCTGAATGTCGATCCTCAAAGCATTTCACTGCTATAATTAAATGTGACCAATCCTTTGATTTGATTTATTTAAAGCATCATTAAATATTTGTACATCAGATGAAAATGTTTTGAAAACTTTGATCTAATATTTTTTATTTTTTTTATTCAGATGATTCAAAAAGGAGCTTTTTTTCGAAATAATGAAAATCGGCATCTTCAAATCATTTTAAACAAAGTACTTTAAAATGTCACTCAGCTGCTCAGAATGTCTAAGTGTAGATACAATTTATTGATTAAATACAAAGAACACGACATGATGAAGACAGAGGTCATCTGTTACCTTTAAAGCATTTGCTTTGATCTTTCTTCCCTGGATTTAAAGACAGGCTTCATTAACAGAACTGAGGTTTCCATTATATTCCACAGTTTTTGTTGTTTTTCAACATTTTAATGAAAAACAAAAATTGTTTTCTCATCTACTGCACAAGTCTACAAGTTTCATTCAAAACGTTGACTGTTTTGCACTGACACCTGATTTCTCACAGATATAAAGTTTTCTAAACGTCGTATAAAAGGTCAGAAAAATAAAAAAGAAATGAGAAGAGAAACACAGCGGCTCCTCGAGCTTTAAATGTGAATGTTCTACATTACGTTTCACGTCTTACATTCAGAAAGGCTGCGTGATGGAGCTTATTTACCTACATGGCAACAAGAACGTGGTGAATCCACAATGTTAACACACTGACTGAAGACCTCAGCTGAACTTTAGAAATGGACATAAAAGCCACACAAAGAAATATGAAATAAAATTTAAAGCAGCAGGAGAAAAATACCCTGAACGTCCCTGATGCTTCAGATCTGAATCAAATCCCGTTTAAGGAGCAATTCCCAGAATGTGAGGGATATCTTTCATAAACCTGTTGCTTTAGTTGTTGGAGATGAGATGTTAATGAGACATGCTCTGCTCCTGGGGCAAACTGTGACTTTAAAATCTAAATAAGGTTTGTGCTTCAGTGTCTGCCTTGGTGTTTCCACAGATTAGATTTTTTACACAATGATAATAATATTCAGTATATACACAATCTATGGAGAAAATGACTGGAGCATGCCGCCCGTCCCTCTGAATCATTCAATGTAGGTGATTGATTTAATCCTGAATAAAATGAACTACATATCCATTATGTATGCTTTAAATTTCCAAAATGTTTGGGGAAGGCCCTTCACTATGACTATTGACTGTAACTGACTATGAACTAGAACGGAGGTCACAAGCCAGGACACTCCGTCCAACGTTACTGTGAGAACTCACAAACTCTCAATGTTCGGTTGTTCTAATACTTTTGTCTATATATATACAAAATAGTCTTTATGATGGAAATAAAATTATATAAATAAAAACACTTTTTGCCTTTTTCTTTTTTAATTTTGCCTTTGGATTTGTCCTCACGGCGTACGACACACAGAACACACTGCACTGCAGACCCGGACCGGAGCACGCTGACCGAGCTAAAGAAAAACAGATTTAGACCACGATGACTTTTTAGACATTATATATAAAACTTCATGGTTTAAAAGTGTTCTGATCCAAGAAGCATGTGATAGATGTGTATGAGTACAAACAGACACTATTCCAACGTCGTTAGTTTTAGGAAAACCACAATATTTAGAGAACCTTGAGTTCTTTCAAAAGAAAATTCTGAAAAAAGTTTTTGTTCATTGTTTTTTGACAGCTGTAAATGTAAGTGCAGACTTATTGCTGCTTCGCCGAATCGGCAGTTTGGAGACGGGGATCTTGGAGCGTGCCACCTCTGACTTTGCCTGCACTGAGTGGTAGACGGCAGTGGAACCTGGTTTCACAGGGATCCTGGACTCCTTGGGTAAACTCGTTGCCTCACAATCCAAAATGTTCTCATTACTGTGGGACGGTGTCGGCAGAACGATTTCAGGTTCGGTACAAAGGTCAGTTAGGGAATCCTTGCTGCAGCTCCCGGGTAAAGGAGTGGTGGGGCTCCCCTCTTCGGGATCGTTCCCGTTAGACTGGCTGCTTTTAGGGGGCTTGGGTCGGACCCCGGCGCTCACAGGGATCTTACTGAAGGCTGTGGGCTTCACGATCAGGACCTTTTTTTCTGGCCGGTTTGATGAAATTGGCAGATGAGGCAGAGAGCGAGCTTCACCGTGACTCTCCTTCACTGCTTTTAGATGGGGCAGATCTTCCAGGTGCTTTTCTTCCTTGGAGGCAGTAAACGGTTCTGGACCAGGTGGCAGCGTTGGAGGGAATCCAGCGGATGGATAAGCTTGAACAGGTTCTGATTTAAGCGAAGGCCGTGCGATGCTGGCGGATGCTGCAGGGATTTGGGAGACACATTGTGCGGCGGTGACTTCGGTCGTCAGTTTGGATGTGAGAGCGTGAGGGGGTTCCAGAGCAGCGGGGGTTCGTGTGGGAGGTAAACCTGACCAACCCCGCTCGTTTTCGGATTGAAAACTGGATTTGGGTTGAAGAGCGGGGTGTTTGTGCTCAGGTTTGATGATCGGTGCGGTGTTGCGGCCGGTAGATAATCCAAATGTAGTTACAATTTTGGGTCTGCTCACAGGAGCCGCAGGCGGAGGTTTTGTCGATGTGATGAAAGGAGGATATTTAGGTGGTGGAACAGCGCTACACCTAACATCCAGCGCTGCAGTGTGAGTGGCTTTTGTTAGTGATGGTGTGAGAGTGGAGGTGTGTTTGAGTACTGTGGTCAGTGCAGGACCCGTCTCCGCGGTGACCGGAGAACCAGCATGTTCTGTCGGAGATGTATCTGTGACCGAGACGTTTCTTTCAAAAATAACAGTAGGGGTAGTAACTAGAGAAGTTGTAGGAGAAGGTTCTGGTGACGGTTCAGGAGTGGGGGGAGATGCTGGGGGGAGGGGGGAGGTCAATAATGCTGGTGATTGAGGAGGAAAGATAATCGAGGCAGCTACAGGTCTAATGGACGATATTGGAAAGGACATCGGCGCGGCGTTTGCCGTGAGACTGCGGTGAGAGGACGATGTGACGGATGGACCGGGTTTAGAGCTGGACGCAGATGCGGTGGATGGAGATGAAAGTGTGTGGTTCTGTAATGCGGCAGGAGAACGATGTTTATCTGAAGTTGTAGGAGTGCTTATGGGATGTAAAGGAGGTGCTGATGAGGCGGGGGCTGAGGCTCTGACCTCCTGTACGGATTCAGCTGTGCTCACACCTTCCTGTTCCACTTCACAACGTACTTTAACTCTTTCAACATCTACAACGTTCTCACCACCACCCAGAGAGTCCAAGTTCAGGATAGACGAAATATCTCCAAGCATTGAACTCAGACTGTCAGCTGGTCGCTCGCCGTATGTGCTCACCTTTATCGTCTCCGTAGAGAATGCAGGGTCACCAAGTGACGGAGAACAGTGCAGTTCAGGACGGAACTCTGGGTCAGGGTCATGTTCGTGCCCCGCAGTCGGACATTCCTTCATTATTTCCACACTATTTGAGCGAGAGGCGAGGAGTGGAGGGCCAGGTGTGAGATCATCCCCCCCGGCCTTGTCTTTTCTGTACCACTGAAGGCTTCCAAACAAACCCTTGAGGCCTTTCCTCTGGTGAGCGGAGCGCAGTGACTCCGTCTGTGCCTGTCGCTCGGCCCCTCCACCCTTTCGACTCCGCCGAAGCATGGTCAGGAAGCTGAGTGATTTGGCGGAGGTAATGGAGGAGATGGATTGTCTGACCGATGATGATTCCAGGTTACTCTCCCTTCTAATCTGATCCTCAATTGCAGCCTCCTCCTTTTGGCTGTCCTCCATATTTAGGTCCAATGATTCTGTATCCAGAGCCGCCGTCTCCGTTAATCCATCCAGGGTTTTGCTTCTTGAAGGTGATTTGGGTCCTCGCTCCCCTTTGTGAATGGAGAAGATCCCGGCCACCCCGCTGCCTGCTTTGCGCTTGCTGAAGAGCTTCAGAGCTTTGCGTATTTTACCTGGCGGTGGAGGATCGCACGGTGTGTGCTCGCTGCTTTCCAGCCAGGCATCCATGTTGATGCTCCACTGCAGCGGATTTGTGTCTCGTCTTCTCCGTCAGTCCGTCACCTAATGCAGATGAACTGCACAAAAGGCATTTAAAAAATGATTAAATATCCGTACGGCACGCTCGCGTCTTCGTGTCTGTTTACGTAGAATGAGCCATCTGTGTTTTTGATTTGGTTATTTCTGACTCCGTGATCACAGCACAGCTCTCCTTTCTCTTATTCCTTCCCTCCACCCTTTCGCTCGCTTTCTCTCTGGCTGCACCCATAGGTTTCCATGGCAACTGTGGGTCTAAGCAGCTTTTATCAGTAATGGAGCAGCGCCAAAGGCTGTCACCGTCCCATTCCAGCCCCCCCCCTGCTCTTTTTTTGCTCATTTTCTGTGTTCCTCATCTTTTCTCAGTTCTCCAACAATACTCTATTTGTCCTGATTTTCCACGTTCCTTTATTTAATAAGTTCAACAGATAATTTAGCTATCATGAAAATTAACATAGCTTTATTATTAAAATAAATAAATAAATAAATAAACACAATTATAATAGTAAAAAATTAATAATAAATCCTTTTTTTTTTTTCATGCAACATGTTTATAAATGAAATATTAAGTTGTTATCTCACTGGTTTAAAACATAAGGTCCATATCAAAAAAGTAACCTCATGTTTAGATTTCATTATTTCCAAAATTAAGCAGAAGATCAAAGACAGCATGACTGCAGCAGCAGGACCACGTTCTCTACAGGAGTTCTGAATGAACGGTTCATATGCATACAGGACAGGACAGGACAGGACAGGACAGGACAGGACAGGTGTGTTTTCTGTTCCCTCAGTAATGCAGTCTCACAGAGTCGGATGTCCCCTTGATTTTAATGTATGTCTTTAAGTGTTTATGTTTTTAGAAAGTGGATGTTTATGAATTTCTTGTTGCTAACTTCTGATTAAAGTGAAGTAAGGACCAAAAGACGGAATAAACAGCGGCGTTAAGTCAGTGTTACATGCTGATGTGACATGCTGATGTTACATGCTGAAACCCAGTTCATCTGTATTATAAAACAGGTCATTCTGCTCCTAAAAATCTCAGCAGTTGGTCATGGTGTGACATCATTAACAATAACACACACCTCTGAGCGCTTCACACTCGTCTCAAGCCGTGATATACAATATTACAAACCATGTGACATTAAAGGAAATAGATTAATATACACAGAATAAATAAAACTCCTAATGAGCACTAAACAGGAATCTTGTTACTCAGCGATCAGTGTTCACATTAAAGCCTGGACTAGATTAGGTCACAAAAGTGTTAATTAATAATTTAGATTTAAGGCAGCGTGCCACTTTCCTGTCTTCACTCCTGCAGCTGATGAAGGTTCGATCTCTCTACAGCACGTAACATTTCAGATTTCTCTGCATTTAACTTCGTTTCCTAAAGGGATCAATAAAGTTCAATTTTATCTGAAGCTGCCAAAATGCTCCAATCTATAAGATTCATATTGTATAAATATTTTGTTTAGTTTTACTGACGGCTTTTTTAAAGTTTTTATACTTTATATTTATTATAAGTTTATAAAACCTCATCTCTGAGCAATTCATATGATTTATTAAGTTTCTTTTTTTTTTTAGTTAATTTAATGATTAATGATCTGAAAGCCAAACATGTTGAGGTTATGATTTACATACGTATAGGAACAAAAACATTTTAGGAAAAATTTATTAAAGAAAAGAGAGCAAATGAACTCGATTCAATGAAAAAAATAAATAAATGAAATAAAATGAACATGTTCCTGGAAAGTCACGTAATGAAATACAATTTCGGCAGAACCTGCAAATGAACCCTTAAACTGAGCGAACGACGCGAGTTCATATTTTAAAATAAATCTAAAGATTTTTTTAATTGGATTTTTTTTTTCAAAAAGTTTTGTTTTCAGACAAACGGAAATGAGAAAAAAAAAAACATGGTAAGCTGTCCTTTAAAACTCAAAAAAACAAAAGACTTCATTATAAACCAATGAAACTGAATAACAGACTCACAAATAACAATTCTGTTGTTTTTTTGGGTTTATAAGGGAAACCGTCCCCTCTGTTCCCCTGTGGACGGGTCGTCCTGTACGTAATAAGGTTCATGTGATGATGTGGAGGTTCTGTCGTGATGAATCAGCAGTTTTTTTGATGGTTCTGTAAACACACTCAGGAGAACGCATCAGAACCAACGCACATTTAATGAAAACGAGGCCGTGTTTATGTGAAATCCACTAAGAAGCACAAAGCAAATGGAGTTATAAACTGTGGTGCTGAAGGTCACAGAGGTTTAAAATATATAGAAATCTGTAAAAATAAATAAAATGAAAAATATACAGAAAGCTAAGGGAAGTGAACAGAACGCTCCTCCGTTGCCCGAGGTCTCGATCTTCGCTGCACGGAGCCGTTTGATCAGAGTGACCCGGCACCGAGGTCGTGACCCCGCACTGTCCAAACTCCAAACACTGCTGAAGGACACCGCTGTCCTAACGAGCGCCGCTCAGGACCGCCCATCACACCCCGGACATCTTCACCCTCAGCCCTGCAAACGCCACTCAAACCTCAGGTCGTGACCTTTTCAAACATGCGCTCATCGGGTCTCAGACGCTGCTGAACTCTGTTCTGTCTGCAGGTTGCTCTGAACTCCACCGGACTGGAGGTTGAGTGTTTTCACATCATCAAGAAACCCGAGTCCCGCTTCAGCCCACTTTAGCCCAACTCAGGAAGGCAGGAATGTCTCGGACCGGAACATTTCGGGTCAGAGCTTTCACACGCAAATTTCGATCGTCAGTCAGCAGAACCACTTCCCTAAAAAGGCGGACAGGAGCGTCTGGAACGGTCAGCAATAGAACAGTTAATGTTAATCATCAGATCATTAATACACTCCTCGTTACAGCACAGCGTTTATACACAGTGTTCATCAAAGAGACTGCGCACCTCGAGATGACGGCATGAAGTCCTTGGCCTTGTCCTCACAGTAATGTAGACAGCAGGACAAAATGACATCATCGTTGTTGCCCTTTGTAAAGAAATGACCAAAGAGATCTGATTGGTTTAAAAGCCCCATACAGATCAATTAAACCCTCAACCTCCAGAACGAGCCTCACACCCTGACCATCACACACCCTGACCATCACACACCCTGACCATCACACACCCTGACCATCACACACCCTGACCATCACACACTCCTGCCCTGAAACACACCAGCTCACCCTTTTTCATATATACACAAATACACACACATATAGAATACCAGACAAAGTGGGGCATTCCATTCCATACATTTTAAAAAAAGCGTTGTGTTGAGCAGCATCAAGTAAATGTTCCTTAAAATTCTACTTCAGAACTCAAGTAATCAAATCTATTGATATATCAACCTCCTAAGTATAGTGCATTACTTACTAAACCATCTGTCCACTGTAGAGTAATGACCTTAAACGATAAAGTTTAAACATAAAGAACCTGCTGTCCAGACGTGTCCTCACTACGAAAGGCGATGGACTCCAGCTGATTTCCCCTGCTCGTTAGGGCCCTCAATCCAGGATCACGGGCCTCGAAGCCTTTCTCCAAGAAAGCCACAGCCGCTTTAGCATGTTCCTGCACCAGTCTGACGTGACCTGCTCGGTTTACGTACTCTTCATTCTGAACACACTTTCCTTTGGCCAGGCCGTCCAGTTCTGTGATTACTGCACCAAACAGAGGTCCATTAAAAGACACATTCAGTCTAATACATGTATGACACACACACACACACACACACACCTTTCATAAAGTCCATAACATCTGAAACTGCTAAAAAAAGAAGCATCTCACTCACCGATTAGTGGAACCACCAGTATGTATGTGCCACATGCGAGGAGTTTCTGAAGCCCCTCCAGGTGATCAATAAAACCATTTGTGTCTGGTACTAAATAAAAAGGCCTTATTTCAAGCTCCAGCTGAGATCTGTTCTGTAAAACAGCCTAAGAGCAAAGAAACATCTGAAATCAGTCACCAGAAAGGAATAATAAAGATCCTGCTGAACTACCAAAGCAAACCCGAACTCACAGACGGGACTCTGAACTGAACGCAGGACGCAGGAGCAGCGGCGTTAACGCCGAGTTATCAGAACATGTGTTTGATAATTCAGGCTTTCATGTATTAAGATTCAGAATGATAAACTTTATCTGCAGATGAAGGTTAAACTAACGTGTAACGTGTTAATTGCATTTTCTCTGAATGAGTATTTTTCTGTATTAATAACGCTGCACACAGAGCGGAACGCTGACCTTTAATCTGTGATCATGTGAACGTTCAGCTGAAGTCATACCTGTATTTTGTCTCTGCGTTTCTGCTGCTGTGCCAGTTCATGTGCCAGTGCAGAGCGCCGGGCTCGCAGCTCTCTGATGTCATCTTCATTTCCATCCCCATCCACAGCGCCCTCTGATGGAAGCACAGAGCTCTCACCCGCTAACACATTATCCTCCTGTACGAACACACACACACACACACACACACACACATCACAGCACCAGCTCGCGTGTTGGAGGTTGGATCAGAGGCATGACCGCGCACTCTGGGACGATGTCGCCTCACCTGGCTCTGTCTCTGAACTTCTGGCTGACCCTGGTGTTCTGCTGAATGGCAGGGAGAGGGCAGCGTCGCTATGGAAACATACTTCCCATCTTTAAAGGCAAGCAGGGGCTCTTCTTGACCACATAGAGCCTCGAGGAAGTACTTCAGAACAGTCACTCTTTTGCAGTCAGCTGCGATGGTCTGCAAATCAAATCACCGTACCGTTGATGTGTCACTACAGGAGAACATGCTCAAGTGCAACATTCTGATAAACATGACTAACTATGAATAAAGTGAAGGCGTTTTTAAATCATATGTTAAAAATGAAATACTTCCATTATAATAGCCATTTTAAATGAAATGATGATCCTCACCAAACTTTAAAATGTTTCCAACAGATACAGAACAGATACGGAACCGATCCGGAACCGATCCGGAACCGATGATAAACTGAATGATTACTTTTCTTTAATACATGCTGTTTCAGAAAGGCTGGTTCAGACAGAATGTTAGTAAAAGTCCAGATGAAGCTGCATGGCTGTATGGATGTAAAACTCTCTGGTGTGGGTGTTATGCACATGCTTTAAAACATTGATTGGATGTTGACTTACGCTTTCAGTCTGGAACTCTATATAGCACGGTTCCTGTGGAGCAGCCAGCAGAGGGACGAATCCAGCCAGCATGCGGTCCTCCTCCAACACCAGCAGCTGGAGCTCCTCATCTCCCTCTCCATCAGCATCAGCTTTATAAAGAGGAGCCTCACCGTGATACACACGAGCTAAAGAATTACACAGCTCCGCCAGGCACTGCCACACATCTGGACCACCACTACCAACCCACAGACACCACCACCCACCATCAGAACATCACACATACAACCTGTGTTCCACAGGACACACATTCTACAACATAACCTCGTACAGAGAGTCACAGTCCTCTGGTGTTATACACAACATACACTGTATGATCAACAGCACCGGGACACACTCCGCTTCAGTATTAAATTCAGTCTAACACACACTCTGACACACAGGCTGCTGGATCAGGTGCTTTGATGAGATCAATAAATCAATGCAATGCGAGTTCATCAGTGCAGTAATCAATCATAAAAATGATTCCAACATTAATTATTTCACTATCAACGGAGAGTGGCATCGTTATTTATAAGAAGAAGAATTTTGGAACGGAGTGAACGTTCTAATGACTGCAGAGGAAACCAGCTGCATTCTAATACAGATACTGTAGTCCACAGTGTAACGTGCATATGATTACATTCATGCTACAGAACTGTTTTACAGTTTGGGGTTCTCCTTTAGGTCATCTGGAACATTACACTAAGGATTTAATGTATTGAGCAGAACACAGCATTAGAAAGCACTTTTTTATTCTGTTTTATTCCCGCTCAGATTGCAGTTTTTATATAAAATGCAGCTTTACACTTACTCTGAGTTGGAAGGTGGTGGGTTCCACTGTTCTGGGTGGAGCAGCATCCAATCAGACCACACCTTTACGCTGGGCAGGAGTTCACGCAAGTCTGCTTGAAAAGAAGACACTCGCACCATGGGCTCTGCATCCACATCACACTTATCAGTCTCTGTTTGGATCGGCTCTGAAACACATTTACACCAACGTCAATAAAACACACAAACCTGCCTTCTGCACTGTTCTTTATTCAGTTTAAACATATTCATGGAGCTTGGATATTTCGTTTTACGATTCCAGTGTTTGGAGGTTTTCACCCAGCGTCTAATTATCACAACTCACACACATCTCAAACTGTTTGAGTTTAAAATACGAATGTATTAGTGTAAAGGATCATATGTTCATTTACCAGTGGGCATTCCCTCTAAAAGCTCAGTACAGCGTCGCACCAGCAACCCGAACATGGCCAAGCCTACAAAGGTACTCTGTTCTTCAAGAACAGAGCGCGTGTCCCCCTGTCCTTTAGCTGGGAACAGAGAGCAGCAAAGCAGGGCTGAACCACAAGAACAAACTTTGAACGGCTTTAATGTTACTGTAGTGTAGGCTACCTCTGTCTTGAGCATAATAAATAGTAAACATGTTGATGGTGATGATCTGAAGCATGCGCGTGTTTCCGAGGGGACAGGGGCTGTGCTGGAGAATACAGCCGAACTCCTGCAACATACAACTGGCAACAGCTGAAAAGTTCTCCATTCTGTAAATATAAATATAAAATAAAGCTTTCCTGGAATATAATGAATCAAAATGCAAACACACACAAACGCAATTTCACCTTATAACTTATTTTAATTGGTTACTTATGTATTTAGTAATAGATTAAAGTCCAATTGATTAATTATACTATACAATCATTATATTATTATTTAAAAACAGTTTACTAAAAATAAGGTAGCAAATCAGCAATATGTTCACATCGTGTACAGAAATATGAAATAAATTAGAGCAAATGTCTAGAAGAAACTATACAGATATTTATTTACATTAAAGTATAAATGTCTGCGACAGTCTGTAGATCTGCGAAAAAAAACAAAGCAAAATCATCTAAATACAAATACAACAACAAAGGAGCACGTACCCGACTTTTGTGAAGAGCTTTCCGTGAGTGTGGAGGAAACTCAAAATAAATCTCTTGTTCAACTATGAGAAGAGAAATGAGACGATAAAACTGTTTACAACAGCAACAATATCACAACGAAGTCCGCTCTCACCACACCAACAACCAACTTTTTAATGTGATATTTAAACGTTCTTCTGAGCTGCAGCACTTACATCACTCACACTCAGAGCGTCCAGACCTTCATCCTGCACCGCACATTTCCCAGATCTGCTGCCTGCTGAGTGAGATGTTCCTCCTGAATGCCGAGTGGGACTTATCCAGATCTCAACCCTGATGGAATCATGATCGTTCCAGGATATTCTTTGCCCTGGTGGGCCACAGGGGGCAGTCTTATCCTGCTTCTGCCTGCGCTCAATCTGCTCAGCCTGATGAAAACGTGCAAATGAACAAAGATCAGAGCTGATCAGCTGGTCAGCCAGCAGCAACACACACACACACACACACACAGTTAAAAACAATCCATTAAAGGATCACAATCAGATGAGGGATGTCCAGACGTTTGAATGAATTAAAGTTTTGTTTTTTATTGATTGTAATCAGTGAAGTTTGCAACCTTGCGCTTTGCTTCCTCAAACAGGCTCATCAGACTCTCTTTGGCGGTGAGGATGGGGTTGCTGGCAGCCAGGCTACGCATGTAATAATACACAGCATCCAATTTCCTCTTCTGCCAACAAAGAAAAAAGAAAAGGTTGAGTTAATTAACGTTCCATTAATTACAAAAAGAATCTTATTCTAAATAAATATATTACAGAAAGTCTTAAGACCAGTAAATTATATAAAGGATTAAATGAATGATATGATGGGGTCTCACAGTGTACACTGCTAAGAGAGCCAGCTGATTGTAGGGTCGTCCGTTTTTGGGAGCAATTTGCTGAGCTTTTAGATACCAACTATAAAAAAAAACAATTTATAGAAATGACTACTGAAACAACTAAAAACATACAGCCCACAAAACTCATTCTCTCGCATTAGGAAGCCTGACCTCCGTGCTTTTCCATAGTTAGCAGAATTGCCTGCTTGTTCTCTGTATCGTGCGATGTCCCCCTGACAGATCATACAGCGCTGGGCACTTTTCAAAGCATACTTCACCTGTGTTAGACAACACATAATAATACATCACAACACATAATAATTCATCACAACACATTATAATACATCACAACACATAATAATTCATCATAATACATCATAATACATCACAACACATAATAATTCATCACAACACATTATAATACATCACAACACATAATAATTCATCATAATACATCATAATACATCGTGCTGGTGACTGACCGTCTTCTTTAAAGGTTTTGAACGTATTGCCATTCCATCCATGTAATCTTCCAATTTAAACTGGAAGCTAGTCTGTAAACGCTGCAGCAGTGAATCAAAGAACACCGCCCCCTGGAAACCATTCACAAAACATTAAAAAACATTTTTATATTCCATTTAAAGAAATAAATCCTGAGAAAAATGAAGCCGGTCACCTCGTCCAGTATGGTCAGAAGCATGGCTCTGACCTCGGCAGCTGAATCCACATCGTGATCTTTAAGGAACTGGCGGAATCTTTCAATGACCTGATAAAAAACATTCTTCCACAGCAGCTGGTCCACGTTCTGAGAATCGGAAAACTCGATGTCTGCAAGAATGACTCTCTCGTACAACGCCAGGAGCTCAGTCCTGAGGACATAAGGACACGTCACAGGTCACTGAATTAATCCTCACAAACTTAGTTCATACAAACAGCAAAAACATTCACGATAAAATCCTCAAAGGTAAACAGAACCCAAACGCTGGAAAGAAAAACCACGAGGCCGTAAACCACAAATCAAAAAGGAAATAATTCAATGAAATAATTCAGACATTTTCTAGTTTATTAAAGTCATATTCCACACTGCATTTTGAATTTTAGGTATTTGCTCTGATGGTTATTACAAAAAAAGTATAAACAAAAAAAATGAGCGCTGCTGTGCACTTCTGTCCTTACACACACACTCACACACAATATATATACTATATAAAAATATATGACATTTGGCTGCACGCTCTAGATGCTCACCCTCCAGCTAAACAATGCTTTAAATCCACAAAGAGAATAAAAATCAGCTGGGTTTAGTGTTTAATGCAGTGCATCTAATGAAGTTACATCATTAAGGTCACTGTTTATAATAATAATAATAATAATAATAATAATAATAATAAGTGATTTAGAGTTACCTAAGATGGGCCATTTTTTCTAATCCCTCCTGGCTTAGCCGTTCCCTGGACAACAAGTTACCAAGTTGGGCCTCCTGACTGTCTGCTCTTCTTAGAATTTTACTTAATTCCCCCCGAGTCAGCAGTTCTGGGTCCTCTGGGGCAGTATTAGTAGTACCAGTAGAATGATAACCATGACTACCTCGACCAAACGCTTCATAAAGCGGGGCCACGCCCGCGGCCGGGTACATTCCGTTAGAGGCGGGTATCTGATAGTGGAACTGCTGGGGGTAGGTGTACTGAGGAGGAGTGCTGGAGCTGCCGCTCGCTAACGGATAGCCAAAAGGGCCGTCCGAATTCTGGTATTTGTAATTAGCCATTGCGTAACAATAGGGGCTCTGAAAGTTCTCTCCCAGGCACACGGGGGCGCTCCCGGAGGTTTCGTCATCTGTATCCAGGAAGTGAAGCGGGGGGTATCCTCCTTGGTGCTGCAGATATAAAGGCTGAAGGTGAGCTGAAAGCTGGGGCTGTTGGTTCTTTGTGAGGGCCGGTTTCTTGTCAGGGTTGTTAGGGTCCCACAGTCGTCTGGTGCTTCCCCCTCGTCCACCCCTCTCTCTGCCGTGTCCCGTGCCACCCCTGGCTCCGTACGGAGGCCTCGGCAGCGGCTCTGTGGACGTGGAGAGCTCGGTGTGTGCTGGCAGAACCAGGATGCCTCGACCGTTTCGGCCTTGCTCTTTGAGCTCGGCGTGCTCTCGGAGTTTCTCCAGCGCTCCGGAGGTCGTGCCAGACTGCCGCTTTGATCCCCTGGTGGACATCCGGACAGTGCTTCTGGTTTTCTTATCTGCTTTGTTTTTAAGGACTTCTCTTTCATGAGCCTCTTCCCACGTCTCATTTTCCTCAAAGGAATCGGTTGTTGACGCGTCTCTCCAGCGCCTGGACCACCTCTTTTTTCCCACTCCTGTTTCATGAGGCTTCAGGACCCTCTCTCTTTCTACGTTCTCTTGGCCCCCAAAGCCTTTAGCTGAACTTTTGGATTCTGTCAGTCCGTCCACACTGTTGGCACTGCTGGCGGAGCTGGTGCTGTAGTTTCTGTTGCGCGGACGCCGGATGTCAGATTTGGAATAGCGTTTTGTGACGGCGCTCTCTTTTCGAGCTTCTGTTTTGCGTGCGTCCTTATTGCAGTCTCCGACACGCTCGCCTTTGCCTTGCTGCAGGTTCTGGTCATAACGAGGCGTCTGTCCCGTGTCACCTCGCTCACAGGGACTTTCTTTAATCTGCTGGCCGTGTTTCTTTAGTTGCTGCGCAGCATCGTTTAACTTCACGTCCTGTGAGGCTGCTGAATTTCTCTCTTGCCCTGAAGTCACTCTCGGTTTTCTTTTCTCCTTTTTCTCTTTACTTCCTTCAGCTCGTCCACCCTCTACTCTGTCCTCGTTGTCCTGAGGACCCTCTTCTCTGATGTTAAGTTGCTCAGTTCTCTTGCTCATCTTTTCAACGTCAGTCTCGTTATAGTTTGTAAAGTTTAAATCTTCATTTTTTGTTTTTTCCAGCGTCTGTTTTTTTCTCCATCCTTTTTTGCCATTTCTTTCCTTTTCTTTCTCTGTTCTTTTTTCGGTGTCTTTTAAACTCATTTCCCCTTCATGTTCCACTACACCCCCACCCTCAAACCTAGTTTCCTCCACAATGACCTGATCTTTCTCTTTGTTGTGGACAGTCTCTTTACAGCCAGGTGCTCTTCTCCCACCAGGCTGGTATATCTCACGGTCAGGTTTACGCAGCCTCCTTTTTTTCTGGGAACCAGGGGATCCAACTGTTGACTTACAATCTTTAGTGGCATTCCCTTCAGTTTGTGGTTGATCAGAAGATTGTTCCTTATTGCAATCTAATTTATTGTCAGGCATCTGGTCAGACACAGAGCTGCAGGGCATTCTGTTCTCAGGATCGTTGTTTGCGGACTCCGTGCACACGGCTGAAGCTCCTTCCCCTGTATCATCTCTCGGTCTGCATGCCTGCACGGCTGCGGCCCGGTACGGCCGAAGGTCCGGCCTTTTGCCCTCTTTATGCCCCTGCTTCTTACTTGTCTTTTGCACCTCTTTAAAAAAGAAAGGAATAATGAACAACAGTATTTGAGTTTAGTGCGCGAGTGTAATGTCATGAACAAAAACAAACAGGGATTAAACATATTAAAATAAGTCTTATGTAAAGACACGTCTATGAAGTAAAGTAACAGGAGGAAGCACCACAGGTATATAGAATCATACTCATAACTCTTATTTTTATTCAACTTCAGGATGGAGTCAGTCATAACAATTTAACACAACGCACAAGTAAACATTTCAAACATTTAAATATGGTTTAATCAATAACTCAAACCTGCGCGTTTCCCTCAGGTGTGAAAACTTATTAACATAACACCTTTATACTGCGGCCAATCACAGGGCTTCACCAAACACCTGAACCCCTGCATACCAGAGGAACCCAGGTTCAAAACCCTGCTCAGACTTTATAGAGTTTACAGTTAGACTTTATAGAGTTAATGGTTTGTGTACAGTCTATAGAGTTAAAAGTTCACAGAGTTTCTGTAGAGTTTACAGTGTGCAGAATTGATATGGTTTCTGTAGAATGAATAGAGTTTGTAGAGTTTATAGATTTTGTAGAGTTTATATGGTTTATAAAGTCTATAGAGTTAATATGGTTTATAGAGTTTATATGGTTAATATGGTTTATAGAGTTTATATGGTTTATAGAGTTTATAGAGTTAATATGGTTTATAGAGTTAATATGGTTTATAGAGTTTATAGGGTTAATATGGTTTATAGAGTTAATATGGTTTATAGAGTTTATATGGTTAATATGGTTTATAGAGTTTATATGGTTTATAGAGTTTATAGAGTTAATATGGTTTATAGAGTTAATATGGTTTATAGAGTTTATAGGGTTAATATGGTTTATAGAGTTTATATGGTTTATAGAGTTTATAGGGTTTATAGAGTTTATAGAGTTTATAGGGTTTATAGAGTTTATATGGTTTATAGTTTATATGGTTTATAGAGTTTATAGTTTATATGGTTTATAGAGTTTATAGAGTTTGTGTAGAATTCCGTCAGAATGAATTCGTTAGCGTAAGCGTTAGCATTAGCCTCCGTGCTAATCAGAAAGCTGCTGACTGAAATGTAAATGAAAGTGTGAAAGTTCGGCGGGTTTAAGATTTAAACTCCAGACTAAGCTGAGACTAACCTCTGAAGTCGGCTCTGTGTGAGAACAGCGTGGCCGCCTCAGCGCGCAGCTCCGCCTCAGAGATCCGAACCCGCTCCAGACCGCCCGCCATCTTCTCCATCACCACAACACAAACAATACGGAGGCCTTCACAGGACAAAAAGGAAAACGCGAAGGCGGCCTGCTGCCTTAAAGGTACAGGCACAACCGACATACGGGCATTTCATCTAGAGAACGCGAACGACTTTTAGGACAGCCAATAGCTACACTCCTTACTGAGGAGTCGGGAACTCTGGGTTAAAGGAGTGGGGAACGGGGGGCAATGAAGAACGAAGGAACGAAGGGAAGGGTGGGGGGCAGTGGGGAACGGGGAATGAGAGGGGGGGCAGTGGGGAACGGGGAATGAGAGGGGGGCAGCGAGGAACGTGGGGGGGGCATTGAGGAACAGGGGGAACGGGGGGGCGGGGGCAGTGAGGAACAGGGGGAACGGGCAGTGGGGAACAAAGGGTATGAGGAGGGGGGGCAGTGAGGAACAGGGGGAACGGGGGGGGGGGGGGGGGGGGGGGGGGACAGTGGGGAACAGGGGGAATGGGGGGGGACAGTGAGGAACAGTAAAGAAAAGGGGGGCAGTGGAAAACAGGCGGAACATGGGGGAACGAGGGGGGAATAGAGTTTAGTCGGTTGTGCTTTGCTAATTATTTAATTAAATTAATTTTTTTAATGTAATCTGGAAGCTGGACTGGGTGATGATCAGGTGATTATTCTACAGTGGAGCTGTTTTTTTCTTTCAGTTCTGACTGTGTGTTGTTCTCTCATCTATAAATCACTTTGGATAAAAGCCTCTGCATAATGACGTGATGATTAAATGACTTAATGACTTAATGAGTTAATGAGTTAATGAGTTAATGTAAATATAATGTGAACCTTTCTCTATCTGACCCCCTGAGCAGAAATAACTGCAGCTAAACGATAAACACGGTTTTTAAATGACAAAGTTCTATGCAAATCTCATTACACGTCTACAAATGTGAATACACACTTCACACGCACACACACACACACACACACACACACACTTCACACACACACACACACACTTCACACACACACACTTCACACACACACTTCTCACACACACACACACACACACACATATTTGTAAATGATATCCAAATATTTGTGAAACACGCACATAAAGAGGACGGATTCTGCAGTTTCATTGGTATTCGGAGTTAGTATTTATACTTTTTATATAATTGTATATATATAATTTATTGCTCGTTCTTCTGCCCTCACATTCCTGTGACGTCATCGGGTTCTCTTTAGTCATCAGCCAGAAATGGGCATGGGCTACGTCACTACCGGCAGAAAAAACGCGCCATCTCTTTACGGACAGCCCGTTAGGGACCGTCTCAAAAGTGCGGCCTCTTCACAAAAACAAAAAGAAGCGATAAGAGGTGGTTTGTATTTCCACTATTACTCTTAAAGGTTGTAGTATGTTTCTCCTGTGTGTCTCTATGACTACGATTATGCATTTAAGTCTTATTGCTGTATTATACTAGCAGTTATTAAATCACTGCATGATTCGTTAGAATGTCTTAAAAATAAAAAAAAGATAAATTATTATTATTCAACACTGAGGAGCTTATCAAGCTCAGTTATTAATGGTGTACTTCATATCTGTTCTTAAATATGTTTAAAGTCTTCGGCTCCGTATGTCGGTGAATCTTTTACGTTTTTCTACAGTGACTGCACTTTTTCGACGGTCTCTTACTCTTGCCGTTCCTAACGTCTTCCCCTGCGATTCCGGTTATTTTTAATAGTTTTAGCAGATTTATGAATAAACTGGGAATTTTCACAAAATATAATGATTATAGTTTGTTCTTTGCTGAGTCACGATTTATAAAAAGTCTTTTCATTTGTTAGGAAAGCTGTTTTAGCAGTATATTGTAATCTAACGGTTTTTTTTTTTTAGGTTTTGTTAGTGTTAATAATAATCTTCTTATCGTTGTTGATTGTAATTGTTATCTTGCTCTTAATTGAGCGTAAGCTTTTTGATGGTATTTAGTTGTTCTAAATCCTGAGTTAGTGAGTAAATGTCAGTAGAATATTCGGACCGCGGCAGGGCAGCGTCTGCACACTGTGACGTCAGAGGGGGTCTCCACACACCGTAGTAAGTCTGACTTTATAGGCTGCCCGGCGGCGGAGCGTCAGTGACGTCACCGAACACGCACTTGTGTAGGTGTTTTAGTGAATGACCCCCCCCCCCCCCCCCCCCCCCCCCCCCGGTACTACTATCAGCTCTGTATAAAGCGCGCAGGACGCGGCGGGATCAGACAGGAGCCGTCCGATCGCGAGCTAATGATTCTGAATGTTGAACCGAGTGACTCCGCATCACTGCGCAGCGGAATAAAGACCCCGCGCCGCGGAGCAGCAGCCCGGCGGATCGGAGCGGAGCGGAGCTGAACTGAGGTAAGCGACGCTTCAGCATTTAATCTGCCTTCCAAACATCTGTCGGGGTTTCAGACCCAGCTGTTTCACATCAGAACCATAATCTGACATCCAGAGTGCGCTGCGCGCGTATTACAGACTTTACGGCTGACTGCGGTGGATCTGAAAGTTACTGCAGTGTGAGTCACACTCCTCACACGTGGGCGCGCGCCTCCCGAACCCACTGTCAGCTTGATAGAACCTCACAGAGAACCAGGGAGAACCTCAGACAGAACCTGGATCAGCAGATACAAACATACCAGCACAGAAAGAAAAATCTGTACAATAATTAAAGAGAGAGAGACAGACAGAGAGAGTGTGTGTGTGTGAGAGAGAGAGAGTGTGTGTGAGAGAGACGGACAGAGAGAGAGAGTGTGTGTGTGTGTGAGAGAGACAGACAGAGAGAGAGTGTGTGTGTGAGAGAGAGAGAGTGTGTGTGAGAGACAGACAGAGAGAGAGTGTGTGTGTGAGAGAGAGAGAGTGTGTGTGAGAGACAGACAGAGAGAGAGTGTGTGTGTGTGTGAGAGAGACAGACAGAGAGAGAGTGTGTGTGTGAGAGAGAGAGTGTGTGTGAGAGACAGACAGAGAGAGAGTGTGTGTGTGTGTGAGAGACAGACAGAGAGAGAGTGTGTGTGTGTGAGAGACAGACAGAGAGAGAGTGTGTGTGTGAGACAGACAGAGAGAGAGTGTGTGTGTGTGTGAGAGACAGACAGAGAGAGAGTGTGTGTGTGAGAGAGAGAGAGTGTGTGTGAGAGACAGACAGAGAGAGAGTGTGTGTGTGAGAGAGAGAGAGTGTGTGTGTGAGAGACAGACAGAGAGAGAGTGTGTGTGTGTGTGTGAGAGACAGACAGAGAGAGAGTGTGTGTGTGAGAGAGAGAGAGTGTGTGTGAGAGACAGACAGAGAGAGAGTGTGTGTGTGTGTGAGAGACAGACAGAGAGAGAGTGTGTGTGAGAGACAGAGAGAGAGTGTGTGTGTGTGTGTGTGTGTGAGAGACAGACAGAGAGATAGAGACAGACAGAGAGAGAGTGTGTGTGAGAGACAGACAGAGAGAGAGTGTGTGTGTGTGTGTGAGAGACAGACAGAGAGAGAGTGTGTGTGAGAGACAGAGAGAGAGTGTGTGTGTGTGTGTGTGTGTGTGAGAGACAGACAGAGAGATAGAGACAGACAGAGAGAGAGTGTGTGTGTGTGTGTGAGAGACAGACAGAGAGAGAGTGTGTGTGTGAGAGAGAGAGTGTGTGTGAGAGACAGAGAGAGAGTATGGTAGTATAGTCCAACAGTTTTAATTAATAAATGTAATGAATGTAATAAATGTAATAAATGTCGTGTGATAAACAAAGTGAAACTAAATCAGTTTAATTAGAGAATCTGAAAGTTCCAAAAGTTCTTTCTTTATAAAACTGCTGCAGGTTCCTGATCCTCCAGAGCTGATTCAGCACCACGGACAGGAGCACGGAGCGCTGGAGAGAGAGAGTGAGTGTGTGTGTGTGTGTGTGTGTGTGTGTGTGTGTGTGTGTGTGTGTGTGTGTGTGTTTACAGAAACACTGATTACATCTGCAAAATGCACTGAACATGATTTAATGATGTCACACACACACTGTATTTATATATGAATTAATGTGCGGTGTGTATTTATTTTATAATGTATTTATTTTATAATGTATTTATTTTGTAATGTATTTATTTTATAATGTATTTATTTTGTAATGTATTTATTTTGTAATGTATTTATTGTATAATGTATTTATTTTATAATGTATTTATTTTATAATGTATTTATTTTGTAATGTATTTATTTTATAATGTATTTATTTTGTAATGTATTTATTTTGTAATGTATTTATTTTGTAATGTAATTTATTGTATAATGTATTTATTTTATTAATGTATTTATTTTATAATGTATTTATTTTTGTAATGTATTTATTTTGTATGTATTTATTGTATAATGTATTTATTTTATAATGTATTTATTTTATAATGTATTTATTTTGTAATGTATTTATTGTATAATGTATTTATTTTATAATGTATTTATTTTATAATGTATTTATTTTGTAATGTATTTATTTTGTAATGTATTTATTTTATAATGTATTTATTTTATAATGTATTTATTTTATGATAAATCAGCGTGTGGTCAGAACGCTGACTCGGCACTCTTTTTGAGCGTGCTGTCTGAATGGAGTTTTATTCTGATCTTTAAATGGAGGATAATAACTACAGTGTGAGGTTTTTAAATCGTTATCAGAATGTGATGGGGATGTTTGCCGTGAATGCCGACCCGTCGCAGCTCTGTCTGCTTCATTTCTTCATCAGTCAGAACAAAGAAGATGTTCCGTTTGCACCGGTGCATCATGACCTTGGCTCTAGACTGCTTACTGCTTATGGAGTTAAAGCTGACAGTAACAGTCTACAGTCATGGCTACTGAAGTCTGGTGATGCCCCCCCTCCCCCCCCTCACCTCTGCACATGTGATCCAGTGTGATGATGTCTCCAATAAAGAGCTGATCAGTGCAGAGCATCACATCCTGTTTATTCCTCAAACCTGGCTCTTCTGTATCAGTTCATGCAGTGGGATTTTCAGGTTGCTGTAACCATGGAGACATCGGCGGGTGGGTTACAGGATCAAACGAGTCGTGAGGGGGTTGCTTTTGGGGGAGTCCTGCACCATGTAGCATAGCTTCCAACCAGCAAGTCAGAATGTGCCGTTTCTGTTGCCATGACAACTGGCCTTCCATCCTTTTTGCTCCTGTCTCCATGGCGACCGTGGCTTTAGATTGTTACTGGGATGATGGAACATGGTAACAGTCTACAGCCATGGTCGCCAAGGGCAGAACATCTGTATGAGGGTTATCACAGTCTACAGCCATGGTCGCCAAGGGCAGAACATCTGTATGAGGGTTATCACAGTGTACAGCCATGGATGTGGGCAGAACATCTGTATGAGGGTTATCACTCACAGTGACCTCGATTACACATGTGTTCATTAAAACTGACTGAACCTCTCACACACTCTCAGCTTCTCATTATGTCAGCGCAGTGCAGTGCTCTGTGTGTGTGTGTGTGTGTGTGTGTGTGTGTGTGTGCTCCACAGTCCTCAGCACATCTGGACAGCTGTTCTCTTGTGCACGTGGTGTTGTGATGTTTGCTCTTCTGTGATTTAATAAAGTCATGTTTTTTAAGCGCACTGCGGCTCGTCTTCACTCGTCATGTGACCACACCTCACAGCTGACAGCGTCATTAAGAAAACTCTTAATTATATTAAACTATATTAGACATGGGCGGCACAGTGGCTTAGTGGTTTAGCATGTTCTCCTCTCAGCGCTAGGGATTCCCGGTTCGAATCCCCATCTGGGTGGAGTTTCCGTGTTCTCCCTGTGTCTGCGTGGGTTTCCTCCGGGTTCTCCGGTTTCCTCCCACAGTCCAAAAACATGGATCAAGTCAATTGAGTTCTCCAAATTGCCCCATATAGAGTGTGTGTGTGTGTGAGTGAGTGTGTGTCCAGCGATGGACTGGCGCCCTGTCCTGGGTGTATCTGCCCAGCGCCAGAAACGTTCTCCCCTGGATGGGCATGGGGAACCCCCCCCACCGCGACCCTAATAGAGGATAAAGCTGAAGATAATGAATGAAAATATTAGACATTATTAAAAGTCTTAATTATTTAGCGTTGAATTCTAAAGCTTTATTTAAACAGGAATCTCACAAAGACTCAGAATTCAAACTCCACATCACAAAAGCGAGTCCAGCTATTTTACATCATCATCATCATCATTATTATTATTATTATTATTTATATTGTATATAATTTTTATAAATACGTTCGCTTTAAAGTAACAAACTAAAATTTAAATAATGATTTATTTACTAAAGTCTATTCGGGGCAGTTTACTAACGCGCGCATGCTTGTGACGTCACTTTGTTGTACGTCATCACCGCGTGCACAATGGCCACCGGCTTCAAGTAAGTGTTATTATTTGTGTTCTAAATGTCCGAACTTCATTCATTCATTCATTATCTGCAGCTTTATCCTCTATTAGGGTCGCGGGGGAGGGGGGGGGGTTCCTCATGCCCATCCAGGGGAGAACGTTTCGGGTGCTGGGCAGATAGACCCAGGACAGGGGGGCAATCCATCACTGGACACACACTCACACACACACACACACACACACACACACACACACACACACACACACACACTCTATATGGGGCAATTTGGAGAATTCAATTGACTTGATCCATGTTTTTGGACTGTGGGAGGAAACCGGAGAACCCGGAGGAAACCCACGCGGACACGGGGAAAACATGGAAACTCCACCTCCAGATGGGGATTCGAACCGGGAATCCCTAGTGCTGAGAGGAGAACATGCCAAACCACTAAGCCACCGTGCCGCCCACTTAATGAATGAATGATGTAATTCTATAATTCTATAAGCTCCGCTGAGGTTCTAATGATGTTGAGGTTCTAATGATGTTGAGGTTCTAATGATGTTGAGGTTCTAATGATGTTGAGGTTCTAATGATGTTGAGGTTCTAATGATGTTGTGTTTTTCAGGACAGCTGAGCCGCTGGACTTCCACCTGAGCTTTCTGGTGAGAGCAGGACTGCCTTTAATGCTTAAGGTTTAAAGGTTTAAAGGTTTAAAGGTTTAATGGTTTAAAGGTTTAAAGGTTTAATGGTTTAAAGGTTTAATGGTTTAAAGGTTTAAAGGTTTAAAGGTTTAATGGTTTAAAGGTTTAATGGTTTAAAGGTTTAATGGTTTAATGGTTTAATGGTTTAAAGGTTTAATGGTTTAAAGGTTTAAAGGTTTAAAGGTTTAATGGTTTAATGGTTTAATGGTTTAAAGGTTTAAAGGTTTAATGGTTTAATGGTTTAATGGTTTAAAGGTTTAAAGGTTTAATGGTTTAAAGGTTTAAAGGTTTAATGGTTTAATGGTTTAAAGGTTTAATGGTTTAATGGTTTAATGGTTTAATGGTTTAAAGGTTTAAAGGTTTAATGGTTTAAAGGTTTAATGGTTTAAAGGTTTAATGGTTTAAAGGTTTAATGGTTTAAAGGTTTAATGGTTTAAAGGTTTAAAGGTTTAATGGTTTAATGGTTTAAAGGTTTAAAGGTTTAAAGGTTTAATGGTTTAAAGGTTTAAAGGTTTAATGGTTTAAAGGTTTAAAGGTTTAATGGTTTAATGGTTTAATGGTTTAAAGGTTTAAAGGTTTAAAGGTTTAATGGTTTAATGGTTTAAAGGTTTAATGGTTTAATGGTTTAAAGGTTTAAAGGTTTAAAGGTTTAAAGGTTTAATGGTTTAAAGGTTTAAAGGTTTAATGGTTTAAAGGTTTAAAGGTTTAATGGTTTAAAGGTTTAAAGGTTTAATGGTTTAATGGTTTAATGGTTTAAAGGTTTAAAGGTTTAATGGTTTAAAGGTTTAATGGTTTAAAGGTTTAAAGGTTTAATGGTTTAAAGGTTTAATGGTTTAAAGGTTTAATGGTTTAAAGGTTTAAAGGTTTAATGGTTTAAAGGTTTAAAGGTTTAATGGTTTAATGGTTTAAAGGTTTAATGGTTTAAAGGTTTAAAGGTTTAAAGGTTTAATGGTTTAATGGTTTAATGGTTTAAAGGTTTAAAGGTTTAATGGTTTAATGGTTTAATGGTTTAAAGGTTTAATGGTTTAATGGTTTAATGGTTTAAAGGTTTAATGGTTTAAAGGTTTAATGGTTTAAAGGTTTAAAGGTTTAATGGTTTAAAGGTTTAATGGTTTAAAGGTTTAATGGTTTAAAGGTTTAATGGTTTAAAGGTTTAATGGTTTAATGGTTTAAAGGTTTAATGGTTTAATGGTTTAATGGTTTAAAGGTTTAATGGTTTAAAGGTTTAATGGTTGAGGTGACTGAGCAGTATGTTGATACCTGGTTGGTGAATAATGAGTTGTGACCTTTGACCTTCCTCACAGAGAGAGAACTGTCGTCCTGATGGCAGAGAGCTGAGGGACTTCAGACCAACCGTCTTAAACATCGGTCAGCAGCTTTCACTCTTACAAACACACACCTTTAACCTTCAACATTACAGTGTGAGTGTGTGCGCATGAGTGTGTGTGTGTGTGTGTGTGTGTGTGTGTGTGTGTGTGATTGATGGAACAGAAATAAACCGTTATAAAGAAACATATAAAACATAAAGTCTATTTGTTTTGTTGATAAAACAGTAAATGATTCATCATACAGTTCATCTGATCTCATCTGAGTTTAAGCTCCGGTCTCTGTCTGATCTCATCTGAGTTTAAGGTCAAAGCGTGATGTCATGAACAGTGATGTCATGAACAGTGATGTCATGAACACTGATGTCATGAACAGTGATGTCATGGTTCTGTAGGTTCTGTGAGCACAGCGGATGGTTCTGCACTGGTCAAAATCGGAAACACGACGGTCATCTGCGGCATCAAAGCGGTACATCCCATAATAATCTTAACATTAAACTAAAGAAGGGAATCGTACTTACTGCGTTAATGTTTTGATGTTTAGGAGCTGACCACGCCCCCTGCTGATGCTCCTGATAAAGGTTATGTGGGTACGAGCAGGACGACTTCATGATCTTTGATTTAAAAATAACTTTAATTAATTACTAACATGAATAATTACTAATAATGTTTTTTTTTTGGACTCAGTTCCCAATGTGGATCTGCCCCCTTTGTGCTCGTCCAGATTCCGGCCTGGAGGTCCAGGAGAACAGGCTCAGGTCACCAGTCAGTTTATTGCTGAAGTTGTTGATGAGTAAGAGGAACCTGCACTCGTTATCTCAACATCAGAGCACATTTAGATTCTGCAAATGGAAATGAGTTCAGAGTTTCAGGACCTGACTCTAAAACCCAAACGCTGGGTCGTTAAACCTGATCAGCAGGTCATTATCTCACCCACTGACCTGTCTGATGGATGGATGCATTTATAACATGATCTGTTCCCGTGGAGTTGACGTGATGACGACTTCAGAATGTTATATTTATTCAGAGTTTTTCAGTTTGTATGGTAAACGTTTCCTCTGATCGTAGCTCCTGCCTGATAAAGAGAGAAGCTCTGTGCATTGAGAAATCAAAGGTATGACCTCTGCTTTTGAGATGTCTCTGTGAGATGAGTGCAGCTCCTGGACGTCAGTGGACATTGTCTTTAAATTGCAGCTGTGCTGGGTGCTGTACTGTGATCTGATCTGTTTGGATTTTGATGGGAACCTGCTGGACGCGTGCTTCATTAGTTTACTCGCGGCTTTAAAAAACGGTGAGCGGCGTTTAAGCCATCGCTCTGATCTGAATGATGAACGTACTAACGAAATTTACCGTTTCAGTACAACTGCCCAAAGTCACAATTAACGAACAGACCGATCTAGCCGAGGTCGATCTGAAGCAGCGGAGCCGGCTGCAGCTGAACCTGCACCCTGTGTCCTCCTCGTTTGCAGTGTTTGATGAGTAAGTATATTTTGATGATATTTGTATTCTTGTATCTTATCCCGTCACTCGGTTGGTCCGGCCCTGACATCATCAACAGTAACACACCTCTGAGGGTTCAGAGCGTCAGGCCGGACTGTCGGCTCCTTTGTGGGAACTCCAGTTTGGTTAAATGTGTATTGTCTTGCTTTATAAACAATCTAATCTCATGGAACCACGCCTTCGTGTTCTGCGTGCAGCACGCTGATCATAGTGGACCCTACAGCAGAGGAGGAGAGTCTGGCCACAGGACTGATGAGTGTGGTCACGGATGATGAAGGGCGGTTGTGTGGGGTCCATAAACCAGGTCAGAGTGCGCAACTGTCGTTTAAACCCTCGGCTCATTAAAAAAAACGATCTTTTATATTAAATGAAGCATCTTTTTCAGGAGGCAGTCCTTTATCAGCAACAAAACTGCAGGACTGCATCGCACGCGCCAAGATCCGAAATCAGGAGATCAGAGACCTGCTGCAGAAAGTCATCGAAAGCACAAAGGAGTCCAGTCTTTAATCTAAAATGTTTTCTGCCACACTATATAATCATACATACACATATGTATATATATAGATGGTGTGTGTTTGTATTTTGAATAATAAAATGTCTGACAGTCTTTATGAAACCGCTGCCAAAGATCAGACTCCAGAATGAGTTTACTTTTGTAAACTGCACTGCGTTCCCATCAGAGAACCGAAGGAAGAAGACGGCATGGTTCCAAAACCATCATCCCAATAACCTTATTTAAAAAACATTGTAGAAAAGGCTCTGCAAGCCTCCACGTTCCGTTCTGATGGAGCTGCAGTGCAGGAGCTGTGCTTACTCCTCAAAAGAGTAACAACAAAACAAAAGAAAAAGATTTTCTTCGGTTTGCTGGCAGCAAAAGTTCGACTTACAGGTCTCTCTCTCACTCTCTCTCTCGCTCGCGCTCTCTCTCTCTCTCGAAGAGGATGTGCTGTGGTGTAGCTCAGAGCAGTGGTCAGGATTTGGGCAGAGGCTGGGGCATGCTGCGCTTCCTCTTACTTCTTTGTTGGGTGGGGGAATGAGGCAGCGAGGGTGCTGCTGCTGCTGCTGGTGGCGCTGCTGCTGCTGCTATAGACATTTGCTGCTGCATTTTGTGCTGCAAGAATTGTAACTGCAGACAGAAAAGAGAACCTGCTCAGAGAACGTGTTCTGCACTCTGCTGCTGATCATCTGCAAAAATTACAGCTAAGATCAGAATCAGAAAACTGACTGATGAGAGCAGGGAACGAAGGTGAGAGAACCACTCACACTAAATATTCAACCAGAAATCAGCACCATGTTCAAAGCCTTCATTACTCTAGAAGCTTAAAAGTGCTGAAGCAGCGTGAACATGTACAGAGAGAATATTTAAGATGATGATCATTCAGATGACGTGGCCCTCGAGCTTCCACTCGGATCTGCGCCAGACAAACAGTCTGATGTCACAAAGATGGAGAATTAAAGTTGCTGCATTACTTGAATCTGTGGCTGGTGCTGCTGCTGGAGCCTCGGGGACGGAAGACTGGACCCAGAGCCCTCCAGACCACAACCCAGCTGGGACAGAACTACCACACCGAGGGGAGGAGGAGAGGGAAAGGTTAGAAAGACAGGTGTGTAGAACAAACCACAGGGATGAGGGCTGTGGGATTACTGTGAGAAAAACACATGAGAATGGAGGAGAGTGTGTCCTCACGTCTCACTCGGTAAATCACATTCAGTTCAGATCATTATGCTGAACACCAGACGTAAACCACCGTGCGTGTGCCGTGGCGGGGACAGTGGATTAATGCAGAGGTTTTTGGGAATATATACAGTACACACACACACCTGTCTGTGACGGGACGAATCCCCCGACCCCGGTGAGGTTGATGACGGCGGTCTGATGTGCAGGCAGACTCTGTTCGGAGGACAGTCCCTGTTCAGTCTGCTGGAACGAGAACACGTCCATAAACTCATTTACAGACAAATGTTCTAAAGAGCTGAAGAATCACAGACATACAGCCCCGCTGTATTTTAGAAATGTTAATGAGTTAATGTGTAACTCAGAGCAGTGAGGACGGGCTCACAGGACGAGGAACTTACAGATTCCCCCTGCTGCTGAGGACTGGAGACAAGAGCCTGGCTGCTCTGCTGCTGTGGAGAGAACTGTGAGAGCTGCGGCTGCTGCAGCGAGTTAAAGATCAGTGGAGCAGCAGGGATCTGAGACAGACAGCGCAGGACAGCACAGAACATTAAACAGATAGAACGGCGGACAAGTCCACCCAGGATCAAACCCGTCCCCAAACATTTCGATTCAAAATAGAACACGGCCTTTATTTTCACAATGACAACGTTCTGTTTCTTACAGCAGCACCGAACAGAAGGACTGAGGAGAACATTTCTCCATTTATTAAATCTGAGACAAAATGATTCTCCTCACCTGAAGAACGTTAAGAGGTCTCAAACTCTGTGAGCTGTTTAAACCAAAAGGTACAGGACCTACAGAACACAAGAACAAACAATACGTCACCAACCAACCACCACGTCACTAAAATCAACTACAGAGTGGAGAACGTGGAGAACATGGAGAACATGGATACCAGCTGAGGTGGTGGACTGCATAGAGGGAATTCCCTGAGGCAGAAGTCCACTCAGATTTATCCCCGGACTGCAGCCCAGCATGGGGTTAGAACCCGTCATTAAGGTCTGAGGATTGCTGTGACACACACACACACACACACACACACACACACACGTAAACAGATGTTGAGAAGTTCATAAGGTTTTGAATGCAGATCAGCTGACCGAGCCTGGTCTGAATTGGTGGAGTAAGTAAAGCAGACTGACCCCACCACGTTGATGAAGTTGAGGCCCTGGTTGGTCATGCCGGTGGAGGTGGTGCCGGTGCTGATGGAGGTGGGCAGTGGGATGGTCATCACAGGTAAGGTCATCTGCTGCTGGGAGAAGGGACTGAGCAGCGCCTGTGGGTGGGTCAGGGTGGAGTCCTGCGGCGTGGAGGTCAGCGAGGGCGTGGTGCACTGAACGTCCAAGAGCTGAGGGGTGGAGCAGGGCGTGTTTGTTGGGGTGGGTGTCGATGGGGTAGGTGTTCCGGACCCTTACAAAAAAAATAGACAATTTATTTATATACACACACACACACACACACACACACACACACACACGAGTACACTTCTTACATTGTTGTTAATATCTTTTGATGGAGATTTGACTCTTAATGTGATGAACAGTATTCAGTCAGTTTTCCTTCATGGGTCATGTGACGTCTTATTGTGTCTCAGGTGTTACAGAGGTGTGCTCTCTCTCTCTCTCTGTGTGTCTCTCTCTCTCTCTGTGTCTCTCTCTCTCTCTGTGTGTGTCTCTCTCTCTGTCTCTCTCTCTCTGTGTCTCTCTCTCTCTCTGTGTCTCTCTCTCTGTGTCTCTCTCTCGTACAGGTCACTGAATGTTCAATATGGCACCTCATGATAAACAGATTGATTTTTATTTCACACACATTAACGTCCACGCATTAGAAAAACACGAGTCTTAAAAAAGAAAGTTGAATCCTTTAATACGGTCTGAATACAAAATCCAATCAAAGCTAAAGGTCCAGCCTCACATCACTGAACCACTTTGTACTGTGCTCCAACAGAGAACCGTGTGTTAGAACAGTGTGTGTTAGAAGTGTGTAGTGGAATAGTGTGTATTAGAGCAGTGTGTATTAGAACAGTGTGTAGTGTAACAGTGTGTAGTGGAACAGTGTGTATTAGAGCAGTGTGTAGTGTAACAGTGTGTAGTGTAACAGTGTGTATTAGAACAGTGTGTAGTGGAACAGTGTGTATTAGAACAGTGTGTAGTGTAACAGTGTGTAGTGTAACAGTGTGTAGTGTAACAGTGTGTATTAGAACAGTGTGTAGTGGAACAGTGTGTATTAGAACAGTGTGTAGTGTAACAGTGTGTAGTGTAACAGTGTGTATTAGAGCAGTGTGTAGTGTAACAGTGTGTATTAGAACAGTGTGTAGTGTAACAGTGTGTATTAGAGCAGTGTGTATTAGAACAGTGTGTAGTGGAACAGTGTGTATTAGAACAGTGTGTAGTGGAACAGTTGACATTCATTCTAACACAGTGTTACATACAGAGTTCTTTATTCAGTTCTCAGGGTTCAGGACTCCCACAGAGAACTGCTGGATGGGATGATCCTCAGAACTTCAGTGACTTTGCAGTGTGTGTGTGTGTGTGTGTGTGTGTGTGTGTGTGTGTGTGTGCTACTGTTTCTGATGATCTCCAGGGTGAAGCACCCAATGTTTAAACTCACAAAGCTCCACCTGAGGAACACGATGGACCACCACCACCACCTGGAGACCTAGTGCTATTATAATATGATTATTATTGTGACCGCGTCCTGACCGTATGAACTGATGGACTGCAGTCTGACACCCAAAAAACTACAAGAACATCGGAACGACAAGAGCCCCCACGTCACCAACAGAACCGCAACGGAACCATCTCAGAGGATCTGAAACGCAGTGATCCAGAGTCCCAGCAGAGACACGTCTCTCCACGTCCTCATTCGCTCTGAGGTTTAAAGCAGACTCAGTTTCCACAGCTCTGCATGTTCAGAACAACCAGAGAGCAAATAAAGAGCAGACATCAGTCAATCTGTAATTAGCGTTTCTGTTCAAAAGCTAATTAATGAAAACCCACGGCTGGAACTTAATCATCTCCTTCATTTCTTGGGAAAGCGGTCAGTGATCTGAAGGAAGCCCAAAATATTTTCACTGCCAAACAAAAGTTTCAGAAGATCTCTTTAATGATTAGACGAACTGAAATAATTAGTATTAATTGCAACACCAAGGTCTCTTGAGTTCACAGTTGCTTTTGAGGAGTAACAGACGGGAGCTGAGCTCCTGTAGTGATCATAATGTTTACATTAAAATAGAAACAGCAGACGAACGTAAAGACAGAACATTAATCTGAACCCCCGACAAACTGAGGGGCCTCCAGAAAGAGGGGCCCCACTGACGCCCACAATGACGTCACACACCCACCCCGTCAGGAACCCGTCCTCATGATTCAAACAAGAAAAACAGACAGATTATACACACACACACACACACACACACACACACACCGTACTGTGCTACAGAGTTAAGCAGGTGTGAGAGGAAATGCTGCTACAAATAATAGTTTGGTTTTTCAATCAATTTACAAAATACTTAAAAAAAAGAAAAAGAAGTGGCAGATGAATGTAAATGTAATATAATAATCAGAATAATAATTTGCTGTGATTACCGTACAACATTTATCTTTTTATGTTCTCTTGGACAAAGTCAGGGATTTAGTGTGAACAGTGAAGCACGGTGGAGGTTCCCTAAAGGTTTGAGACTGCTTGGGGGCGGGGTCAGAGTTGACAGTGAATCAGACTCTACAGCCACGGTTACAGACGGAACCTGGATTTCTGTTGGAGGAGTGGGTTCTCACAGAACATCGGTGCCCCGCCCTCTGGAGGCTTTCACTCAGAGTTGATTAACTGATTCAGACTCCATTTTAAGGAATTCTTAGTTCACAGCACCAAACCCGACTCAAACCTCTGCACAGTACTGCACGTTAAAAAAACAAAAAGCAAAGAAGGGAATGCTGGTCTTAATTACAGAGTTAATGATTAAAAGCGCCGGGGTCTCAGATCTCTGCTGGACGTCCTCCTGAATCGTGGTCATTCTCAGGACGGAGATCCTGAACGGCTCGTGCGGTTCTTTTCTAAACGGCCGGCTCTGCTTCACGCAGCTCGGTTCGTCTGATTCCCGTCTTTTGGTTGTCCTTTAACTGCGGCACACTCAGAGGCTTGTCCTGCATTTCTTTTGAATTGAGAATCTTCTTTTAAATGAGAACCGGAGGGAACCACACAGTGAGCGCATCAGGTTTTTAATGACCCGTCCTCTCTGCTGGGACGGCGTTGGCGTCCACACGGCCGAGCTCGATCGGGTGCTGCTTGTCCTGGAGTGCAGAGATTTTTGAGGACCTGAATGAGAACCGGAGGGAACCTAACGTCCCAGCTTTTCAGATCCTCCTGCATAGTTCCCTCGTTCTTCATCTTATTCCTCTTCATCAATCGAGCGTTTGTTTACATTTGGATGAATAAAAATTTAACTAGAACAAAAATCTAAAGTGTATTTCACAGCTGATGAGAACGCAGCCATAAAGAACTTCAAATGAAGAATGTTCTTCATCTTCACAACGAGTGCTTGCCGTGACTGCACCGACAGAAACACAAACCGGAGTGAATCGGAACTCTGACCACGTGCCTGGACTTTCACAATCAATCCACTTTGTATTAAGGTGGGAGAACATCACTGCTGAAAGAATGACTGAAAGCGCTCAGCCGTCTCATGTGAAGGGTTCCACGGTTCAGGGGTTCCATACACCACACCGTACCGTAGGTGAGGCAACCACGGCGACTGTCTGAGAGAGAGCCGTTCAGTCTGAGCTCAATCCTCACTTTGATTGGTACAAATCTGCTGAGTCACTGAGCAGCACATCATGGGTACAATGAGGATTTATCTAAAGTTGCTGTGTCAGCGGCACTCCACACATCAGCCCCACATCTGGACCGTCTTCACTCACACGATGCACCAGCACAGATTTGTAACAGTGCCATTAAAGGTGAATAAGGTGGAGGCCCGGCAGACGATGGGTGCTACAGCGTGTACGCTTGCTGGATGAAGCCAGAACAGTTGTCATGGTAACATCCATAGTGAATTTTGATCATCTACTTTTTGCTTTACTGTCAACAGGAGATGAATTTTGAACGGCACTGTGGGTAACGGGAGGCCGGTTGGAATGGCGTTGGTTGGAATCTTCTGTGATGACCCCACTCACCGGGAAATCTGTACCAGGTTCACCTGGGACAGCGCCATCCTTCATACATCTCCTGTACAGAAAAAAAATCAGCGTTTTAACATCAGACCCAACAAAGGTACGCTGACGTGAAGCACTTCTGAAAATCTGAAGATGAATCCAAGATCACGCCCTTAAAAACGCCCAGTTCCACTGTCATCGTCTGCCAACACGTTTCACACACACACACACACACACACACACACACACTGCCAAAAGGTTTAGAAAACGTACTCAGTGTCAGGTCAACAGTTACAAAAGTCCAGAGAATAATCTGAAATGGTACAAAGGAACAAAATGTTAAAAAATAAATCTCTGAAACCTGAATTGTAATTTTAAATCTGAATCAGAATTTTTATTAAAGGAACACGTTTTTGTTTCTGCAGCACAGAACAAACTTTAAATGTTAATGCATACAATTCCTGTGTTTTAATCTGTGTTGATTTTTATGGTTCTGTGAGAACTGTTCCACAAACAACCTCACAACCAACCTCACAACCACCTCATCATCAACCTCAGGGAGTGGATTTAAACAGTACCTCACCTCACAGAACACTGAGAACAATGACATGAACAGCACAAATAATAAAGAACCCGGAGTCAGGTGCTTGTTCCCTGAGGCATTAACACACAGAGCTAACGAAGCGATGACCATCAGAGGGGTAAGTTAATGAGTCAGCAGTTTGAGTGATGAATCTTTAAATGGAGGTTGCTATAAACTGAGTTTAATTCAGTAAACAGAAAACCCCAAGCTGCAGATCTGATCACCTCCAGTAGAGGGCAGAAAACTCCTAAATAAAAAGCCATGCCTGAGCCAATCAGCTCCTTCAGTGGACCACTGACCCGCCGAGGTCTTAAAGAGATCAACTGAGCAGAAAGAAGAAGAAAGGGATCAACCTACAAACGCAGAACGTTCCAAACTTCTGCACCATTCATTCATTCATCATCTTCCGCTTTATCCTCTATTAGGGGGGGGGGTTCCCCATGCCCATCCAGGGGAGAACGTTTCTGGCGCTGGGCAGATACACCCAGGACAGGATGCCAGTCTATCGCTGGGCACACACTCACTCACTCACACACACACACTCTATATGGGGCAATTTGGAGAACTCAATTGACTTGCCCCATGTTTTTGGACTGTGGGAGGAAACCAGAGAACCCGGAGTAAACCCACGCGGACACGGGGAGAACATGGAAACTCCACCCAGATGGGGATTCGAACCGGGAATCATGCTAAACCACTAAGCCACCGTGCCACCCCACTTCTGCACCAACGATGAGAAAATGTTTGTGAACAATGTGGAACTTCCATTAAAGAAAGAATTCTTCAATAATGTTCAGCAGTAAGATCTGCAAGCTGAAGATCTCTCACAAAGAACTTTAAGAAAAATGATTTATCTGTGTTGAGAATGATCCACCACCCAAAGCCATGTGCAGTGATCAGAGCAGAATGATCCACCACCCAAAGCCATGTGCAGTGATCAGAGCAGAATGATCCACCACCCAAAGCCATGTGCAGTGATCACTGGAGAACAGAGCCAAAGAGAATGCGGAGTAATGAATGGACTACAGACTATAATCATAAAAGTAACTTTACACACACACACACACACACGTGGACATGACAACATTTGAACCTCAGCATGTCCTTCATGGCAGCTTCACTGATTAAAGTGACCGCAGTGGGTGAGTGAGTGGGTGAGTGAGTGGGTGGCCGCAGTGAGTGAGTGAGTGGGTGAGTGAGTGGGTGGGTGACCGCAGTGAGTGAGTGGGTGAGTGAGTGAGTGAGCGAGTGAGTGGGTGACCGCAGTGAGTGAGTGGGTGAGTGAGTGAGTGAGTGGGTGAGTGAGTGGGTGAGTGAGTGGGTGAGTGAGTGGGTGAGTGAGTGGGTGGGTGAGTGGGTGGGTGAGTGAGTGGGTGAGTGAGTGAGTGAGTGGGTGAGTGAGTGGGTGGGTGACCGCAGTGAGTGAGTGAGTGAGTGAGTGAGTGAGTGAGTGAGTGAGTGAGTGAGTGAGTGAGTGGGTGAGTGGGTGCTGAAGATCACAGGGCCGCCCTCACTGTTCAGGTTACAGTGTTATCCTGAGGACGCCCGCAGCAGACGGGTCAGAGCAGATCCTCTTCTTGTTGAACCAGATGAATGAGGTGATTGTAATACGGTGAACATTCAGACTGGACCGAGGACGCGCTGACCGTGGCATCGTACAATAGAACAGAGGTTTCAAATGGTTTTACAGCTAGTTTTAATTTAAACACAAACCAGACGGGATTTACTGACGAAGCGCTGTTTAACATTTCAACTAAAATAACATAAAAACTTCAGTTCGACTGCATTACTAAAGAAAAGAAGATAACGTGAACAGGTCTGAGGAGTGCAGCTGCAGTGAGTCTGCTCTGATCCCGTCTGTTTACTGACCTGCAGCACTGAATCAGGAGAGGAATGGACCGGGTACTCACTCTGCACGGGCGAGGACGCGGCAGGAGACATCAGCCCCACCTGAGTCAACTCCAGAGAGTGCTTTCGCGTCAAAGACTGACTCTTACTGGGGGGAGGGGTAGAGCACTTCAGATGGCTGCTGGGTAATTGTGTGCTGTAGGAATTTCCTAAAAAATAAAAGTGGATATGAGAAACCGCACAATTCCCCTGAAACAGCACGCTGCCTCCCGCTCAAATAAAAGCAAAGCAGAGCGGCGTCTCCCTAAACCTCAGACGACTGGACGCCGCGTTAACGACGACGACTTCAGGAATCTGATTTATAAACTTACATCTGCTGTTGGATTAAAAATAAGCTCCTCAGAGAAGGATGACAGAACTCCTCTCACTAATCTGCCTCAGCTCCTTCTTAAAAATGTGAAGATGCAAATGAAGAGTTACTGAACGACATCCGTGCACATGATCTGCGCTGGAGGATCAGATGGAGCTGAAGTTTTAAATGTAATCCTCAAATATAATGAAGATAATGAAGATTAAAAGGTAGAAGACTGCGGGGGGGGGGGGGGGGGGGGGGGGTATTATTGTGAATAAATCAGAGGTGCCGTTGGCCCGGTGTGCAGTGGATTTACACCCCGGCTGTTCAGCGCCCGCGAGCATGTGGCTGCAGCATCTCAATCAGTTCAGATGCAGAGCATTCTCACCCCCGCTTCCTTCATCTTTATAATGAAGCTGGTGCATCCACACCATTGACAAATGTTTTTATTCTGCTAAAGGCGTTTGGTGGAAGGAATAAAAAGTAAAGAGTGAAAACAGCAGCAGTGATTTCCATCACTGTGTTCATTTCAAATCGTTACCTAGACTGGAAATGGAAGCAGAGGGCAGTTTGATGGGGGGAGGTTTATGCTTCACTCCCTTTCCTAACACTGAAGACTGGACCAACGGAGAAAGTCCATCCGGCTGAAAGACACAACCACAAGAGTCAGAAATCAGACCTATTCATATTAACACAACATTTACAGGGGTTCTATTCCATTAGATCACATTTCAGTGGATTGGGTTCAATTCCCTGAGAGGGCGTGTGATCCGTTACACATGGATTCTGTATGTTCTCACAGTGTTTGTTTAGCTGTTCCCTGTTCTATTCTTTTTATTCCAAATACATACAAGCAGGTGAACTGGACATATTAAAATGCCTGAATGTGTGTGTGTGTGTGTGTGTGTGTGTGTGTGTCTGACACATTAAGGACCAGCTAACAGGCCATGGTGTGTGTGCCCCCCCACGACCCTAGTAGAGGATTGAGCTGAAGATAATGGATGAATAATCCAAACATTTTCTCTGACAGTCAGATTGTTGTGTGTTCTTTTTGTTTGTGACTAACCTCGGTCTCGCTGACGGGGGACATGTTCTGCGCCCCCACATTGCAGAAGTTGTGAAACATCTTAACTTCACATTTTAAATCTGTCTCATAAACATCTTTGTACTGAGCCAGAAACCTGAAACAAAAAAACAACACTTTATTCTGCAACAAATCAGAATCAACAGAAGGTGATCAGATTCCAATAAAACACCAAACAGACAATAAAACACCAAACAGACAATAAAACACCTAACAGACAATAAAACACCAAACAGACAATAAAACACCTAACAGACATGGTGAAGTATTATATTTACCGATCAGCATCTATTTTTGTGCCTACGAGGAACCTAAAGGAGAAAAATACCAAAAAGCATATTAAATAAATCACCTGTTTAAAGTGTCACAAACAAAAGAAATACATCACACCCCCCGCTGTGCAGCCCCAATTTAAAAGATGGTTATCTTAATAAACGATGAGTCAGTGATCAGTCTTACGGAGGGTGAACGAGAGGCAGGTCTGAGGCGTCGTCGTCGGCTTTGGAGTCTTTGTCGCTGTAAATCTTGCCATAAAACAACGGATCTCCTTTAGACTGAAAGATGGTGACTTTGGTTCTCTGAGGTTGGCCTCCCACTTCACACTCAAAGATGTAATCATCCCTTATGTCCTGCACGTCAGAGGATTACCGGTCAGATTATGTAATTCCAGATGTGCAATCCAGTTCCCCAAAGCTGAATTACCTGAACTGGCCAAACTTCAGACTGAGAGTCCTCCAGTTTCATAGACTTCTCTACCACTGCAAATTTCTCGACCTGCAACCAACGTCAAAGACAAAAATAAGATCGGTTTTTCTTTTCTAAAGACTTACAAAGGTTTAGGGACATCTGTTTAAAATGTCTACTGCTGTAAGATTGAGAAATATAGCGGTCTCAAAGCGGTTCCTAAAGCAGAACAGAATGAAGTGATGGCTTTGGTCTGCTGTCCTCACACAGAGGAAAGGATGAGGCTGATTTTAAAACAGTAGTTCATTACAGTGACTTACATCAATCTCTGCGGGAGTCAGAAGCTGGCAGCTGTTTCGTTTCCACATGTCCACACACTGCACAGAGGAGCTCGGTCAGCTCTAAACCTGGTCATAATTATATGAACTTTGCATTAAAAGAACTAAAGTCTCACATTCCCAGCCTTGGAGATTTTGAGGTCTACAACAGGAGGCGGCTTCCTGTCTTTCTTGCGCAGATATTCAAGTAGATGAAGTTGAGGAGGAGTGGGCAGACTGGTCAACTCCTGCTGCCGGTTCAGCGACGTACGCGAATGCCGATTGAAACATCTGTTAAATAAAAAATAACAGGTATCTCATAAGCACGTCATGTACTGGTAATTACAAATCTTTATACAGAATACAATCATATTAAAGATGTATAACCGTTTCATGAAGCGCGTGTTCATCTTCTGCTTGTTGTACAGCAGCCGGTTTGCGGTGCAGGTGACCGTGATGGAAGGGTCCAGACACAAGGGTTCTGCTGTGGACAGTAATAACTGGCTTTCCAGCTGCAGCTTATCGTCCTGTTAGCACATTAATAAAGAAACGTCAACAGGACATTTATATTAAATCCCTAAAACACAATTATCATTTTCAAACTGACAACACAAAATTAATCAGATTAAAAACATTTGAATAATTAAATGATAAAAATACATATAAATACACACAAATATTAAAAGCTACACAATCAAAATCATGATCTTGGTGATCCAACATATTATTACTGTGTCATTATTTTTGGCCAGGTAGTGTACGTACACACACAAACACACACACACACACACTTTTTTAAATAAATGTGAAATAACTAAAACGGAGACGCAGCAGATCTGCTTACCTGCGTCCACTTGTGATGATCACTTGTCATGGCATGGACATCACATATCAAAGTCTAATAAATATATATATAAAATACATACATATGAGACACCCAGACAAAAGCAGTTAAGCAGAATTTCAGAGCATTAATATGATGAGAAAATAACGAGGGCCATTCACCTAAATGAAAATTTGGTAATTGTCCATGTAATGTAAAATATTACAATATGAAAATAATAAGATCTAACGATTCTGTAATAAATTGACATTTCCTCTGCTAACCTGCATGGTGGGTCTTAGAAGTACATGGTGACTTTGGTAAGATTGCGTCTTAACATTCCCTGACTGTCTGTAATCACGCACTTCGGCGATGACGCAGCCACAGTGGAATATGTTAACCTAAAAAGAAACAGAATGACCATTAAACATAAAGAACAATAACGAGGTTTAGTTTCAGTTGATGTTGAGATGTGTGTGCTACTTGAACTCTGTGATGCATTTCTTTAATCATGAGAATGATGAAGCCTGTGTGGTTGAACCTGCGTGGCTCTTCATTGCTGTAACAGACCTGTGACTTCTCCAGAAGGTCCACCAGTAAAGGAGGCAGCTCCTCGGCATCCAATGAATCGAGCAGCTCGGCTTCTTCATACGGAAGACGAATTGTCTCAAAATCTGACAGCAGATAGATAAAGCAAGTATATATGAAAGATATGATATTTGTGGTGTATTTTATTTCATTTTCATGCTCATCTCATTTCCACACATCAGTCATCTCTACTACACACCTGCAAAAGAAGAACACACAAAGGAAACATATGCTCACAAATATTCCTGACCATAACTAAGAACAGGAGAGAGCAGCTTTCTCTGAGATCAAATCCCAGTTTGCCATTCTGGGAATCGGTTCACAAATAGCTGTGTGTGTGAGAGTGTTCCTGACATAATTAATTTTACATACTATAATTTCCAAATGTTAAAAAGAGTTTAAAAGCTATACAACAATCACATACCAGATCCGTTCTTTCCTCGAAGCATAAGTGAGTATCCTTCATTTCCAGGGTACAGATTTACCACCAGACATGAGAGCGACTCCTGTGAGACCATTTTATCCAGTAAATTTACATTTCTTCGAAGGATCTGTGAAAAATCTAGGTTACACAGCACGTCCACTCCGAAACGTATGTTTAATATAAACCGACTGTCTCTGCCATAATCGATTGTCATTGTCCCTAAAGCATGCTATGTCTCAAATACATTATATTTTAATTAAATGTGCAAATTACCTTTAATTCTGGTTCTTTTTCACACTCTTCGGTGTACAATTCATAAAGTTTCTGATATAAGGACTTTCTCCCACTAAAGGGTATTTTTTTCCGAACTGGCCGTTGACGAGCACATTCAATAACGTACTGTATGAACAGAACACAACAGCCATTAGAACATTAAAACCATTAAAGCCCATTAAACTCATGCAAATTAAAAACTCATGCACTTAAACTTGTACTCAATAATCTAAAAGACAAAGCCAATCATGTGTAAACAGTGTGTGGGATCGGTGCATAGACAGTGAAAGAAACAAAACTAAAGCAGGGTGTTCTCATACCTCGGCCCGATCCAGTGCATATTCTAGGACTTGTTGCTGCAAAGAAAAACAGTTTCTGTAAATGCAACATAAATATGTCTACATCTATTTGTTGTGAGTGGTTCTAACCTGTACACAAGGAACATATTTACACTTTTAGGGATTTTAATATGAAAGCTATTATACAGTGTAATGAGTCCAGTGTCCACACTGTTTAGTAACTAATGAAAAATAATTATTCAAACAAAAATAATAAAGTGCTTAATTCTATTTCTTACTCAATAAACAATTTGGCCAGCACAAAAAGTTTGACCATAAATCACTGAATCCATCTGAACATGAAATTAGATCTCTATCTGGGTTCCTATTCATCAGGGTCTTACAGATGGACAGACTGCTGACAAACATCTCTGCTACAGTCCATCACTGCACTAAAGAGCAAACATCATCCGAAAGCGATGGGAGAGACTTCTTACCATCATGTTCCACCAAAAAGAAACAAGAACCAACACCGTGTTATTCTACAGCTGCTCCACTGACAGAACATTCAGTCCCTGAAACAGAGACATCTGTAAAACATGAGGGACAGAGAGCCGCCGCATTAACGATTAATTAACTAAAACTGAATTAATAAAGTGTGTGAAGGACATGAGAGTGGATCCTCAGATCAGCCTGACACCGCGCTCCTGCTCACGGCTTTATTACATACATTGTTTTTTTTAATATCACAGAAAAAGTGAAGTATTAATAAAAAGTGAATTAGATCTGCTGACCATCAGAAATCCTTCAGACACAAAGCGAAGCTGAGGGCTGAGCTAAAGCAGCTAACGCTAACGCCGAGCGGCGGAGAGAGAGCTGCTCAACAGAACACACCGAGAGAGAGAGAGAGAGAGAGCCGCACCTGATCACCAGCAGAGCCCGCGGAGCCTGCAGAACCCAACTCTCACAGCAGAACCTTTCACTTTTCATCCGACCAACACAAACCCGGTGTCAAAAACTTCCGCCGTCAGGAGCCGCAGGGCCAGCATCCGCCCCGCCGCCGCCGCCGCCGCCGCCCCCCGCCTCCGCGCTCACCCGCGCTTTAGCGCCACCTACCGAGTTCCAGTGTGAAGTGCGCACTGACCTTATTGTACCGAACTGAAGCGTAAACTGAGCACCACAGCAGTCTGTTAAATCAGCGCCATGTTCTCTAAACTAAAACCACAAAGAGAAAAGAAACGTGAGAGGAAGCGAGCAGCGCGCTGTCCCTGAGGCAAGATTACAGAGTTCATCACAAAGCCATGTGCTCTCTGATTCACTTCATTCACCTGTCTCTTCAAAATGAGGAACATCCTGCATGCAGAACCTTTAGTCCAGTTCAAAGTTCTGTCCGTCATACGCAAGTGTGTTATAAAAACCAACAAAAAATATTATGAGAAAAAAAATCACTTATAAACTCATCCCAAAAAAAATAGTATGCATACTATAGCTTGAGAAATAAACATAGTATAATTGTTTAGCACAATTTAACCTACAGTAATACAGTATATACTATACAATACTAAACATAACTGGAGTTTCTTTTATGAAACGCCTTTTTATACGGTATGTCCCAGCGCGCTTTCTGTAGTGTAACTGGTGACAGTGTCCGTGTAAGCGCGCGAGGGGTGCATCCATAATCCCGCGCTTTACCTCAGAATTTACCTCAGAATTTACATTAGAATTTACATTAGAATTTACATTAGATTTTACATTAGAATTTACATTAGTGTTTAGCTCAGTGTTTAGCTCAGACTTTACCTCAGACTTTAGCTCAGACTTTAGCTCAGTGTTTACAGAGCATTATGAGTTTGTGGGTTGATAAATACAGACCAACGTCGTTGGCCAAACTGGATTATCATAAAGATCAAGCTGACCAGCTGAAAAACCTGGTGAGAAGAAAATGATCACATCTTTATCTGAATTAATGTTTAATGAATTAACCTCCAACTGCAGTTTACTGATTACATAATAATTAAAATAACAGCTATGTAGTAATTCTGTATAAAAGTTGTTTACGTAAAGATGTAAACTAATATGATTCATCCTGATCTGTATTCATAAGTCTTATTTAACTATAATCTCATTTTATCATTTTATTATAACACATATCTACACAAACCTGTGGTGGCTCCAGCATGTAGTGAATGTAATATTGAGAGGTTAGAGATGGTTCTGTAATCTCACCACAATGATGGACTGATCATCACGTCTTTATAACTCTTTTTCAGGTTCAATGTGGTGACTTCCCACACCTGTTAGTTTATGGTCCATCCGGCGCTGGCAAAAAGACCAGGATCATGTGTTTACTTCGTGAGCTGTATGGACCCGGGGTGGAAAAGCTTCGCATTGAATACCAGTCTATTGTAGTAAGCACAATCCTCTCAACTTTTAAGTTACTAAATAATGCACATAGTAATTATCTCTGTTCATTACTGAGTTAGTTCACTGATAATTAACTTTGGCAATGCAGGCTCCCTCTAAAAAGAAAATTGAAATCAACACGATTGCCAGCAACTACCATTTGGAGGTGAATCCAAGGTAAGCTGAAGATTTCTGAAGATGCTCACATTTGTTCTTAAATTATTAATAAAAATAAAAGCACTTTGTGTGTTATCAGGTCGAGCACAAATAAACATGTTTATTATTGAATTTAATATATATTTATATTATTATATATTTAATTTGATTTGTTCATATGAATGTAACTGTTATTATTGACTGATTTCTGTTGTGTATGTTTCTGTAGTGATGCAGGAAACAGCGACCGTGTTGTTATTCAGGAACTGATCAAAACTGTAGCACAATCTCAGCAAATTCAGTCCATCACTCAAAAAGAGTTCAAAGGTCAGTATAATTATCTTTTATTTAAAATTACAAAAAAAAGAAAGAAAATATAACACACCTTTCCAACCCATTTTACAGACAGCAAATTAAAAGTTACATAACATATTAACAATGAAATATAAAGGCGGTATCAGATCCCCAACACAAAGATTCTTCTTCACAAGGAAGAGCCAAACAATACTGATGTCACACGCTAGATTAGAAATGAGAAAAGACCAGAAACCCCAAATTAGTTTGTGCAGATACAGTTTGTATTCAGTAGAATGATCATGCAGCGTATGTTTTCTTCCCTCAGTGGTTTTGCTCACTGAGGTGGACCGGCTCACTAAAGATGCACAGCATGCTCTGCGTCGCACCATGGAGAAGTACATGGCCACCTGTCGCCTCATCCTGTGCTGTAACTCCACCTCCAAAGTCATTGCTCCAATCAGGAGTCGGTGTCTGGCTGTCAGAGTGCCACTGCCCAGCACAGAGGAGGTAACCACATCCAAACACTACACCACGGTTCATAAGTCATACTAAATCCAGATCCAGGTCTTCAGACCATCAGAGTAGACACATTAATTAAACATTAATTATCATGTTTGCCTCTTTGCATGTTCCTCAGGTGTGCAGTGTACTGATGAGTGTGTGTAAAAAAGAAGGTCTTCTGCTTCCAGCTGAACTGGCCAAACACATCGCCGAGAAATCTGGCCGTAATGTCCGTAAAGCTCTCCTGATGTGTGAAGCATGTCGAGTGCAACAGTGAGTTTCTGAACTACGACAGTGCTCACCAGCATTTCACTAAAGAGTGCTTCAGATTTTAAACTTTATTATCCTGCATAATGTGTTTTCCTTGTATGATTTTTTTTTTGTTTGTAAACTTTGGCAAAAAAAGTGGGTTATTATAAAGTCTAAGCCTTTGTTTGATGATGGTTGTAACACTGTTGGGACATGTTTTTTTATGCCCATCTCATAATGGCGTCGGTGCTTAGGTACCCGTTTTCTGCCGATCAAGACATTCCTGAAACTGACTGGGAGGTGTACCTCCATGAGACTGCTAATGCCATCGTCAACCAGCAAAGCCCACAGAGGTTAGAAATACAGTCTGTCGAAAGTAATCAGTCATTCAATATTAAAACATACACGCAAAGCTAATGTTCATTATATGTTTAATCTATGTTTTGATTCTAAATGAAAGATGACTTTGGTGATTGTTTTAAAGGCTACTGGAAGTTCGGGCCAGATTATATGAGCTCTTAACTCACTGCATTCCAGAAGAAGTCATCTTTAAGGTAAACTGTCCTGTGTTTGAAGTTCTTCTGCTTCATTTGTGAATGTTTACACAGCCGCTGATCTTCAGTGTCCCTGTGCAGGGCCTCGTAACTGAACTGCTGAGTAACTGCGACGGACACCTTAAACCAGAGGTGGTTCAGATGGCGGCCTACTACGAACACCGGCTGCAGTTAGGAAATAAAGCCATTTACCATCTTGAGGCTTTTGTGGCCAAGTTCATGGCTATCTATAAGAAGTTTATGGAGGATGGACTTGACAACTTCATGTTCTAAAGTTTAGTGGGGTTCGTTACTGTAATTATAATGTTCCTACAAAAAAAAAAAAACTTGTTGATTTTGTAATAAACATGTTCTTTGTACAGTTTTCATTTTGAGGTCCCAGTGTGTTAAATTAAAGTAAAGTTAATTACTTTACTTTCCTAAGTATACTTTTATTTTTACATTCACATGTAAATCACAGACGTGTCAGAAAGAAAGAAATCTAATAAACCATTACTTTATAAGTCTATTATAAAGATTGCAACCACCTTGTAATTTGCACTTTTCAGCCCACTTCAATCTGACAGGAGGGGGCGTTATATGGGTCTCTTGATGTTAAAATATATAATAAAGCCCAGAGATATAATTATGACCGAAGCCACCAAAGAGATAAAGCCCACCACAGGGTGCTTTGCTAGAACAGAACATGCTGTGGAACATGCAGGAGTGCGATTGCATTTCAGTGGCACACTACTGGGGTGTGGAAATCCATTTTGGTCGATAATGTCTGTGTAGTGAGTGAGAGAGGTCTTTACTATGACCTCGTCCTGCACATGGCCATACATGCCAAAGCCAGGGTCATGCTGGTCATTAAATCCATAAGCAAAATAGCCTTGTAGATTAACTCCATCCAACATGTTCGCTGCAAAATAAAGACAACAACGTACTGAATATGAATGTGACGAGTGTATGAAACACAGAGGCTTTGTTTATTAACTTCCACACAGGAATGTGGTGTTCAGTATAAATGCTGAAGTCTGAGGGTTCAGTGCTTCACTTACTCTGTCCTCTGTGTCTAACATGCTTTAGCAGTACGGTCTGATTATAACACTAAAACATTTACAAAGTCTAACTTCAAATCATGATCTCAGTAAACAACGGACTGGAGGATATTTCATTAACGGTTCTTACCTTTTAAAGCCTCATTGATATAGTTGTGAAGATAGTACACCCGCAGTCTGTCTTTGAATCTGGACGTGTCTTCTTGAACACCATTGGCCATGACGTAAACAGGTACACCTTTGTAATGAGAATTTATCCAGTTGAGGGCTTTGCGTAAGCCCCACGGAACCACGGGTGAGTTCCTCTTCGCAGACATTATCCAGGTAACATCTGTAATCATCTGAACCTCCAGGTTTTCCTTAAATAAATTCCCGTCCTCGACCTCGTAAACCATGGAGGTTGTAAAGTGACTGATGGCAAAGAAATCGTAGGTGCCTTTGATGAGCAGTCGATCCTCATCAGTGAACTCGGGTAAGTGGTAGTTAAACTGATCGAAGGTTTTTTTCTGCTGTGACCACCGGCGCATCACTGAGGGATAATCACCACTACCAAAGATGGGCTCTGCAAACCAACCCACACGCTGCTCCAGAAGCCGCTCTGCAGGGGCCACGTCTTCCTGCTTAAATGAAAATGCAGGTTCTACCCAGTCCATATGAAGCACTAAAGAAACTCTTCCACCCTGAGACTCGCGGAACTCTCCATCATACACACGCCAGGCCAGAGCATGAGCCCGCAGTAACTGATGTGCCACTGCATAGCCAAGTTCTTCTTCATTGGGTTCATTAAGTGTGATCCAGGTCTTCACGTGAGTCCCAAGCCTTTTGAAACACAGCCTGGCATAGTCAACGAAGGCCTGTACTGTCCGTTCCTGTCGCCAGCCCCCTGAAGCTTGCAGGGTTCCAGGCAGGTTTGAGCTCTTCCCAGTGTGGTGCCACAGAGTTACGACCGGGTGGATGTTGAAGCGCTCGAGCTCACTAACGAAGCATCTGTAATAGTTCAGCAGGGTGCCGTTAGCTGCGGACACGTCGCCTGATGGAACGATGAACGACCAGTTGAGAGAAAAATGAAAATGAGTGACGTGCATCTGTCGAATCTCAGAAACCTGCTGCCAGATGGCAGCGTAGTCCGCACAGTGGCGTGTTCTATGCATGGGCAGTTCTACACCCTCTAACTTTGTCAGTCCTCCATTAGCTGAGATGTTCCAGATGTACACATTCGTGTCAACATACTGCGTCGGTATCAGATCCACCTGCACGGGTTTGAAAGAAAGAAACACGATGCTGTGAGCCTGTCATGATTTATTACATTTTAAATTAAACTCTGATAAAGCATTTTAATTTTGTGTACATTTACATTTGGTCATTCCAGCAGACGCTTTTATCTAAAGCACCTTACAAATATCCCAACTTGATGATTGAGGTCAGAGCACAGGGTCGATACAGCGCCCCCTGGAGCAATGAGGGTCTTGCTCAAAGATCTCCAGTGGTAACTTCAGCAGACCTGGGATTTGAACCCACAACCGTCAGTGTGAAAGCCCAACACCTGAAACCCTGAGCTACCTCATCCCATAAAAAACTAACCTTTTAAAACATAATTATTAACAGAAGCTCAAAATATAAAATCCTCATGTTGCTGATTTCTTTTTTCGGTACCTGAATGGAGTTTGCAGCCACCCCCCAAGCAAAGCCACATGGGAAAATCCCAACAGCAGGCTGCATCTCTGGAAGCTGAGGAAAGCCATTGTTCTTGATCAGTTCAGTGTAGAACATGGCTGACGCCTTTGGTTCTCGTGTCAGGTGATCAGATTCGAAGTCCACGTAATAAAGTCCACGTCTGATCCCGTACTCCCGATGCCACTCAAACCCGTCCAGCAGAGACCATGCAGTATATCCAAACACCTTCACTCCGTCAATGCGAATTGCTGCGTGCAGACGACAGGCACACGGATAGTTAAAAGCAGAACAATGTTCATTTCTAAATTAAAAACATGACCGTAAATAAATCAACTTTTAACAACGTTAACGCATCAGACCACAGAACAGAGAAAACAACTGCCCTGGTTTTGATCATATTCAAAAATTCAAAATCAACTACTGAAAGCAAATGGAACCGAAAACCACTTTATAAAACTAATCTGAAAATCTTTATCCTCTCAAACAAAACAGCTAATCCTCCTGTCCTGAGAGCATTGAGACTGATATAAAGCAATCATATCATTTCATTTCCTGTACTTACCCTTTAATGTCTCCATTATGAAGCGTTTGATGTAGTACATTTGCTTGGCATCCTTTGTTTTGGAATTTCCATTTACAAACCAGCCGCTTTCCACCACAAAAACAGACGGGCTGTTATACTCTGCATTAACCCAGTACAGCAGCATGCGCAGGTCCAGATCCTCAATCTGCCCGAAACGCAGACGGTCACTAAGCAGCTGGAAGCTCAGAGCAGGGCCGTGGGACAGAGCAAAGAAATCTGCCGTGCCATTAATGTAGGACTTTTCTGACTCTGTGAACGCCGGCAGTCTGTGTGTGAGATTACGCTTCATACACGCTGGATAATCCCCGTCCACAAACAGAGGCCGTGCAAACCAGCCCAAAACAAAGTCCAGCGAGCACTGACAGGCCCTCTGACTGCCCTGCCCCCTCCTGCTGGGTTTGATCCAGTGAGACGCCAGAGCTATGGACACCTGTCCACCCTGATCAGCACGATAACGCTCGTTATACACATGCCATGCTGCAGCATGAGCCTGACAGCAAATAAAACACTAATTAACAAGCATCCACACATTCATTAAAGACTTTACACTTTAAAACATCTTAAATCATTTAAACATTTAACTGTAAGCAACTAAAACAGTTCAAAAACATGGATTTAAGGTGAATTGGCTGCTCTAAATTGCACCTATATAGTGTTTGTGTAGAGGATTAAGTGGAAAATGATGTGGTATAAATCTGCTGAGAATTTTCCTCCAGAATTATTCAGCTGATTCTACATTCTGCTCCTGTTCTCCTTTTAAAGACGCTAATGGAAGATCAACAACAGCTTCGTTTGTAGCCTTGAAGATCACACTGTCCTGCATGCAGGAGGGTCAGACCTGCAGCTAATTCTGTTCCAGATCCGGACTGATTTTTATATTTAACTGCTGAATCTGTTCCTGTACATTCTGTAATGTTCCATGATGTTCTGTGATGTTCCCACTGTCATCTGCTGCAGCACAGGCCCCAAGCAGGATCGATCCATGCACTGTTCTGTTCAGAGGATTCCGCTTTATTTTCAAACATACCTTTGCTCATTGCAGACAGAAGCTTTGACTTTAACTAACAGATCAATGGGTCATTTTTTCCTGCATGGCAGGCATGTTTACACTTTGCAAACTTCTCGTTCTAAATTTTGTAGTAAGGACACAGGGAACACTTTTTAAATAATTCTTCCAAGAAGGTACCATTAGGAAGAAGAAGGGACCACCACTGCACATTCAGCTGAAATGTGATGTGGCATTTATATTTAAATGGAGGATTTGATTTGCCCTTAGCAGTTTTTGGGCCTTAAAGACCTAAAATTGTTTAGTTAGTTAAATTAACTTATAAAAAAAAATACCTAAACATTTACATGATCCTTCTTTTTCTCACTTTAAAATTGTAAATTTGTGAATTTTCCCATTGTGGGACCAATAAAGGTTTATTTTAAATAAATATAAATACTCTAATCATCTAAAATAATGTCTTTTTGTTTTTGTTGCTGTGCAGTTTGGAGATGATTTTTGCACGGAACAGATATTTTGTCTTTGGGTGTCCAAACTTTTGCATTCCACAACAAGCAAACACACTATAATAATAATAATAATAATAATAATAATAATAATAATAATAAATAATAATTCTGTAATGAAAGGTGCACAGTGAAAGTGTTTAGCATGTCCACCTCTCAGTCCTGGGGATCCAGGTTTAAATCCCGGGTTTGCATGTTCTCCCCGTGTCCATGTGGGTTTCCTCCCACAGCCCAAAGACATGGATTCGAGGTGAACTGGCTGCTCTAAATTGCCCCTGTGTAGTGTGTGTCTGTGAGTGAGTGACCCAGCCATGGGTCCTGGGTGAATCCTCTGCCCCCATACGACCCTAACAGAGGAGCAGGTGGAAGATGAGGAGCTGATTTGTACTCGATGCAGATTTTGGAGTGTATTTTTGGACGTTCCTTACCTTCAGCAGATGATGTCCGACCTTAAAGGGCAGGTCGGATTGGTTCCTGATGCCCGGTGCCACAGCTCCAGTCCCGTACCCGTGCCATGCCACCACGAACGGGTTGTCTATGGTGATCCAGAACTTGACCTGAGAACCGAAGGTTTGGAAACAGAACTCTGCGTAATCTCGGAACAGCGCCACCATGCGGGGGTGGCTCCAGCCCCCGTAGGCGCTCTGCAGACGCTGCGGCAGGTCCCAGTGATAGAGCGTCACCACCGGCTCCACGCCGCCGCGCTTCAGAGCCCGGATCAGCCCCAGGTAATGGCGCACCCCGCGGGCGTTGCGGCTGGCCCTGGTGCCGTCGGTGAAGATGCGGGGCCAGGACAGAGAGAAGCGGTAGTGGCTGACCCCCAGCTGCTGCAGGGCGCGCAGGTCCGCCGCCGTGTGGTGGTAACTGTCACTGCCCACGTCCCCCGCCGCCCCCCGCCGCCCGAACGCGTCCCAGATGGAGCTCCCTTTGCCGTCCTGCTGCGCGGCTCCCTCCACCGGGTACGCCGCGGTGCCCACCGCCCAGAGGAAGCCGTCTGGAAACGTGTCGTACAGAAAGGCTTGATCTTCAGGGTGGGGCATCCTCTCGAACCTGTCCCAGGTGCGCAGGCCGTCCCCCGGCTCGGCTGCAGCCCGGTTCCGCGGCGCGCAGAGCAGCAGCCACAAGCACACACACCGCGGACGCATCGCTGAGAAGCGAACCCCGCTGCCCCGCTCTGCCACCCACCCGCCCCCACCCGCCCGCCGGCCGCACTTAATGATTAACCCGAGCTCTGTGAACCTTCACTGACTCAGCACGCATCACCTGCCATCACAGATAAAATACATTTTAATATTCTCTATTAAACAGGTACCACATTATCCCCATCATTACCCCCTGACTGCCTCTATAAGGGGAGGTGGAGAACATGTCAGGTAGGGGGAAGATACACCCAGGACAGGATGCCAGTCCATCGCTGGACACACACACACTATAGGGGCATTTTAGAGCAGCCGGATTTTTTTTTTTTCAGAAAACATCACAACAATGTCATAAACACAACAAAGCAAAACCTCAGATTAAAAACGATTCAATACTTTAATGAGAACTTTAAGATCTTAAATCATGTCGTGAGAAGCTCACAGCAATGTTCTACATCCCGAGGCATGAGGAGAACGTTCACTCCTGCTTTAAACCCTCTCACTCCTGCAGGTGATTATCTCACTCCTGCAGGTCATTATCTCACTCCTGCAGGTCATTATCTCACTCCTGCAGGTGATTATCTCACTCCTGCAGGTGATTATTTCACTCCTGCAGGTGATTATCTCACTCCTGCAAGTGATTATCTCACTCCTGCAGGTGATTATCTCACTCCTGCAGGTGATTATCTCACTCCTGCAGGTGATTATTTCACTCCTGCAGGTGATTATCTCACTCCTGCAAGTGATTATCTCACTCCTGCAGGTGATTATCTCACTCCTGCAGGTGATTATCTCACTCCTGCAGGTCATTATCTCACTCCTGCAGGTGATTATCTCACTCCTGCAGGTCATCAGGTGATTATTGCTGTGACGGTGCTTCCTGTCGGGTGTTATTGGTTCGGGTGAGGGATGGAGGTGATAAAGGTTCCTCTGCGGGTTCTGATCGATAACTGATAATCTGATCACTATGGAAGCCCTCACGTTCTCCTCTTATAATTTCGGGGGTTTTCACGCCTTCTTCCCTTTGTATCAGGGCGACGGCAAACACAAGAGCTGGGGCAGGAAGCCCGGGGTGGGGGTTCTGCCCGAGGTGGCGGGGTACTTTGATGTGTATAAACGCGCTCAGCTGAAGGCGGCGCTGTCGCAGGTCAGCCCGGGTTTGACTCCGCGGCGCGCCGACACCAGAGACCGCGGGGTGCAGGTGAACCCGAAGGTCAGCGTCACCGTGCAGTGTTCCCTCGGACCCAGAACCCTGCACCGTCAGGGAGAGGCGTCTCCGCGGGAGACCCTGCCCAGCACGCCGGTCAGCAGCGTGCGCTTCTCCCGCCCGGTGGCCATCTACTCCCCGGTGTCGGAGCGCCGGTTCCTCTCCGCGGGGCAGCGGGGTGGGGGGGTGAGGAGCTCCTCTGCAGGTGTGGAACCTCCTCAACACCCTGCAGGTTCTCACAGCAGGAGCTCACCCGGCTTCAGTTTCCAGGTCGGTATCCCCATTCACCTCTTTATTATTACGTCACTAACAAATCACTGCCCTCCACTGCGTTTCAGCTGCGGGTGAGACATAAAGACTGATCCCGGAACTGTTTAAGATCCGTTCACCTCCAGAACCGAACCTTTATCCTGAAATCAGCTTGACCTTAAAGAACCAAACGGACTCTGAGCGTCACGTGATGCAGGGTTTCTCTTTAAAAGAGCAGAACCTTGTCCAGTTAAAGGTTTGTGTGAGCAGGCGGTCAGTCAGTAACGGAACCTCGATCAATAAAGGATCTTTAGGTGATCAATCAGTTCATCTCCTGAACCCAGCCCTCCTCCCCACAGTGGATCACTGTGGATCTCCTGTTCCTGGGATAGGCTTTTAGATGAAGTCCTATGTTCAGCATTTTCAAAGTAAACTGTACTTTATTTGATCAGACAGACATCAGGGAGCCTGTGGTTGATCAGACAGTGACTGTAGGTTGATGGATTAGATAATTTGTAGTGAACATGACTTTCATGCAAACTTCTTTAGTTTCTGGAGCAGAAATATGGTTATTACCACTGTGGAAAGTGCAGCATCCGCTGGGAGAGTGCGTATGTCTGGTGCATCTCTGGAACATGCAAGGTACTTAGAGCCATTAGACTGTCATTATTAATGTAGTTTAATTTATTAATTTCTGTTAAATGGTTTTCACGCAGGTTTATTTTAAGCAGCACTGCAGAAGATGCCAGATCGGCCTGAACCCGTACAAAGTGGAGTCCATTCAGTGCCAGGTTTGACTTTTATAGCAAACACTAAACATACTGAAGTGCCAGGTTTTTGGTGTATCCAGGTGAAGGGGCAGTTCACCTGAATCTGGCCTATAACTTTCAATCCACAAGTCCTAAAACAACCACAAATATTAACATTTTAGATAAAAGGGTTTGTAGAATGAAGTGTGTGTTAGGTGTGTGCGCAGACGCGTTGCTGCTGTGACCGGAAGCAGAGACACATCAACCTGCGGCGTCCTCACCGTCAGGACCTGTGTGGCCGATGCAAGGGCAAGCGGCTGTCCTGTGACACCACCTATAGCTTCAAGTACATCGTCTGAGTCTTTCATAATGTCTGTCTTTTATATCTTGGTGACCATTGCATGTTTTTGTATTGTAAATGAATTAAAATAAAATTATCTGCAGCATTAGATCTGCCTCGTGACCCGGTGAACCTCAAGAATGAAAAACAGCTGGCCTTATTTATAAAGCGTTCTGATGAAGCCTTCTGGCTGCGCTGCAGATTTAAAGGTTGACTTTGTTTTTGGTCTACATTACAAACTGATAGAAGAAGCTTCCACTTTGCATCAGTTCTTCTGATATAGCTGTAATTTACACACACTGTGTATTTAAAGCAAACAATCGATGCTTTTGGACTTTGGACCTTACGATCGGTGTCCAAAAAAGTAAAAGAGAAATATTTTAACATGACATTTATCAGAATAAAACAAAATTTACTAAAGCTGTAAACATAGACATTACACATTTACATTTTTAAAATGATGTTTTGAAGGAATTAGTCTCCAACATGAACAAATCACTGATCCATAAACCGCGTTCAGACTTTGTACAACGGCTTTATTCTCAGTTAAAATTTAAATACTTCTAGTGAATCATAAATACAGCAACTGACTAACATTTCAGAATGACCCTCACGTGGTTATTGCAGACCGGTGCATTATAAGAATAAAAGTGAGCTGAGTGCAGTCTGTACACAGCAGGTCATCAAACAATTCTAATGGTCTTACTAACATCAACACTTTAAATACATTAATATCACATCAGTGCATGCTTTCATAAAGGACTGCTGCATTTAAGTGACACCGAAACGTATGTGTGTGTGTGTGTGTGTGTGTACATGCTTATGTATCATGTTTTAGATGAACAGTTGACGCAGAGGATCTTTGCTGATCCACAAATAAGGTTGCAGTTCAACCTAATGGTTAATAATTTAATTTGAATAAATATTAATTATTTCAAATGAAGTATGTAATGTAAATGTAAAATGTCCATAATGCATTTGTGTGTGTGTGTGTTCAGTTTTGTGCAATGTATAATCGGACTGGCTCATAAATATATATATAAAAAAAAAAAAAATCACCTTTTCAGTGTGTATTTACATTCATTCATTATCCTCTGCTTTATCCTCTCTCAGGGTCAGGGGGGGGGGTTCCCCATGCCCATCCAGGGGAGAACATTTCGGGCGCTGGGCAGATACACCCAGGACAGGACGCCAATCCATCGCTGGGCTGTGTATTTACAAAAAATCTCTTAAATGTTCTACAGTACATGTTCCTTCATTGCACGTTTCCCTCGCTGACCGTAAGCAGAACCGCTGCTGTTTAATACAAACACGTGACACGATTTCTGTTTAGACGTGTTAATAACTACGGGCTGTTTCATCCAAACTCAGCATCGTGCAGAACAATGGCATGACCTAATCTGAAAGGTCATGCAGCAGAAGTTCTGTTTCTGCAGAGTTGCTGCACAGCTGAGAACCTGAAGACATGTCCACTTTCAGAACCCCCCGCTTCCGTTGTTTCATCATCAGGGAGAAATATCCAGGTTTCATTAAGTAGGATGCGATTCTGTGGGACAGGGCTGTAAGGGGGTTGCAGCACTCCAAGACAGCGTGTTGACATGTGGGATGGATGGGGGTAAGGTGGGGTGGTCCATTGTCTAAGGGGGGATCCAGCGCTGCTCGGGGGTGCTGCATGCTTCCTGTCAGAGACTCACAGCTGAAACACTGGAGTCTGGAGGGCAGGATGGGATGAATCGGGACCCCTGGGTGCGATGGATCATGTCCCGGATATCGCAGCTGAGCTCCATCAACTCGGCACTGATCTGCCACACGTCCTGCTCAGAGCCGACCAGGGCGAACATCCCCGTCTGCCCCAGCGACTGGTGACGGAAATAAATGTGCAGCAGGGTGTGGATTTCATCCTCTGAATTGCTGCCAAAGATGTCGTTTGGCCAGAGACGTCTACAGAGCGCAAAAAAGCAATAAATCAGATTCAATAACGTTTTATGGACTAGATTTTCTTTATGAAATGATATGTAAGAGCAGTTTGTACTTTATTTATTGAATCGATTATCTGAACGTGCAGATCATTAACTCTACAGGATGATTTCAGTCGTCTGTGATGGTGTCTGCACTCAGCATTTGTACAAATATATAATTTCATGATGAATATATTATTAATAATTATAAATAAAATAAATTCTATTGATTGAGATGAATTGGTTCTCGTGTGTCATTCCAACGGAGATTAAATGAACATCAAAAAGAATGATTCAGAATCGTTTAAACCTCTGCAGGCTGACCTGCATCAGACTGCACACTCGACTCACACCAACAGCAAACCAGCCGTACAGGGCTGTGTGTGTGTGTGTGTGTGTGTGTGTGTGTGTGGGACCTGCACTGGCGTATGTGGCGGATGGCCGTGGTGTACTGTCTGTTCCTCAGACCCTCGAGCACGGCCTGCACCGCGGCCTCGGAGCTGGGGAAGCTGGGCTGAGTGCTGGGACGCTGCAGTGCGTCCTGGTCACCCGCAGCCGCTGACCTCAGATTGGTCTTCAGCTCGCCCAGTTCACGAGACATGTTCGTCAACTGAGGGACAAAAACCGCGTCACCAAGATTCCCAACGGCACCGATGTTCTGTACTGTGTACAGTAATCCGGCGTTCCTCTGCCGATGCTGACGGGATGTTTAATGCTTTGGAACGTGAGTGTGGGCTTTACCTCCGGCACGGCGCCGATGACCCTCACTTTACTGACCAGCTTACAGTAACACTGAAACAGCAGCAGCAGCTGAAAGTGCAGTTTGTACAGACGCTGACACAGTTCCAGTTGCTGTGGCGACAGAGAAACACACAGAACACAGTTCTTCACATGTTTCCTCACAGTTTGGAAAGCAGTGCACTGCACGAATATGAGAACGCATTCCGGACTTACGGCCAGCGTTTCCATTTGCTGCATCAATTAAAAAAAAGACATTTTAGAGAGAAATACACAACGTCCAAAAATAAGACACATGACTCAACAACACATTAGATATGCCACAGGTTCATTTCAATCCATTTCAGCAGAAATGTTTTTTACTAATGGGGGGGGGGGGGGTGCCCTGTCCCAGGGGTCCCTCCCTGAATTTCAACCTCATAACACAAAGAAACTATTCCTGTTTAAGGGTCTCATCCCGAGCGGATCAGAGAAATAATTACTAAAGATAAAGTAGTGAATGAAGAGTGAGTATAAATATAAAATAATATCTCAGAACAGGGCTGCATGCTCAGCTTAATGTGGAGGTAGTTCAGACCTTCTCTTCAGTGTCTCCAGGCTGAGAGGTGATCACGCCATCATCAGGGCACCTGGGAAACGTAGCCTTACAGTTCTGAAGCCACTAAAGAAAAAAAAAGAAAGTTTGAATGAATTATATTTGAATCATGAAATCAGATTTCTGAAGTTGTTCACTCACCGAGGCCGCTGCCTCTTCTCTGCCGTTATACGTGTCCAGATACTCCTGTAACTCCAGGACACTGAATTTAATCTTCTCCAAAAGCCCATACGAGACGATCTGTAAACACCAAAACACTGAGCTTTATTCAGGAAGAACATCTCATCCACTGAACACCTCTCTCTCTCTCTCTCTCTCTCTCTCTCACCGTGTCCGCGTCCACAAACAGCGTGGGGCAGTCTGAAGACGTCCGCAGCATCTGAGAAGATTTTACAAACTTGGTCCCGATGCCTCGCAGGCCATCGCCGAGGTAACAGGCAGCATCAGAGGTCAGCGAGCAAACCTTGTTCTGGATGTTCTGAGAACAGCATAAAGAAACAAATCAGAGTTTAAAGCACTGACTGAAATAAACCTGTTACACTGAACGAACAGGTGGGGGCAGCAGATAGCACCGTACCTGAAACAGAGAGTAGAAGATCCGAAAGGTGTACACGGCACACGAGCCATCCGAATCCTTCAGGAGTTGGTGGAGATGAGTCCGCCACGCCTCCTCAGCATCGTCACATACTGTGGGCTGAAAGGCCGCCAAAATAGCCGAAAAAAAAGGAGATGGAGGCGGAGGAAAGCCCAGTTCATCCAGGTCATCCCTGTCCTCCCCATAGATGTAGCTGTTAAAACAAAGAGGAGCTCCGTTTACGGGGAAGGCTTCTCAGGTCTGCAGTGAGCGATTACAGACTGATTTAATGATGAAAACATATTCATTTTTAATAACCATCCAACACACGTGGAAACAAACAGAGGGCTAACACACACAATCAACACCAATCAACAACCAGCTTTTAAGCTGAAAACAACATCCATGTTGTTGAATTGCTATTCTAATTTAAATGTCTCTGTCCGTGAGAGAATTCAGTGAAGCATTGGTGATATGTTCCTATTTTAAAACCAGCAGTATCAGTGCATACCCAGATAAAGACAGAGGGTCCAGGTCCCCCTCATACGGCTCGGCTTCTCGCGAGAGGTCCAGAGCGAAGGCCGAGCCACAGTCGAACCCCGGCGGCAGTTCACTTACACAGAACGACAGACCGTCCTCCTTCATATCGCTGTTCTGATCTTTCAGCAGCGCCTGCATTGAACACGGGTTTCAAAAAAACATTTTATTTTAATCCAGATCCTCGTTTCATTTCCATGAGCGCAGCGATGACAAACCCAACCCAACAACATGAATATTAATCAGCTTAGCTTTTACTTACTGCTGAAAAGGCCGAGTCATTCGGAAACATCGACATCCCAAAACACGGCGTGGTTGCACTCAGAGAACTTTGGTCAGCAGATGTGATGTCATAGGAGGTGGACAGAGAGTCCGTCTGATTGGTGTCATCTGAAGGAGATAAGTTCATTGTCTGGAAAAATAAAAAACATCCAACTTGGACATTTAATTCCATCAAAATCCCTGAACTCCCTGAATTAATGACAAATCCACAAATCAGAACTCTACAAGCTGAGAATGATGGGATAGGCTCTGGCTGGTGGAGTTGGACTCTTCTTCAGAGGAATCATCTGAGTAGTGCCGGGGGTCGAGGGGGTCCAGGCTGGGCGTGCTGTCCGAGTGCTGGCTCTCCTCTAACAGCTCGGTCAGGTCTGTGCTGTCCAGCGATCGGCGCCGCACCCCCCAGTTAAAGTTATCCATGCTTTCACCCTGAAACACACGAACATACCAAACATCCTCAGTCCCCGCAGAACAGGAGGACACTCCTCACACGCTCATCGTCCCGCCGTGGGTTTAATCACCATGCTGCCCACGCTACGACATGCACACCACTGCGCTGCATCACCTCCAACTAACTCTTAAAAAGACTTCTATTCAGAGGGTTTGAAGTCGTCATGCATCCGTTTAACATTTACATTTGTTATTATTACGCTTCATGTTTGTGAAACACACATGCACTCAATGCTTACCTGCAGTTCCTGAGCCGCGCAGGAGAGAAAGAAATACTGCGTTAGCCACATAGTGAGAGAGACGGTCAGTTAGAGACGTAAATAAAGACCAGCAGCGCAACACCAGGAGAAAAGAAATACAATAAAAAGAGATCAACTGAGTCTGAGCAAAACGTAGACATCGTCTCTCCTGAACGTCCGTCTGGGATTAATAATCTGTCTGTCTGTCTGTCTGTCTGTCACCAAAAGAGAGTAAAGAGGGCGTGACCCTGTGCAGAACAGCACGTGCACCTGAACTGAATCACACCTGATTGAAGAATGGACGAAGCGACGCTGCCGCCACCTAGCGTCCACACCGAGCCATTACAAAATGTCTATTATTGTAAACACTGTCGAATTTTAATCAAAACGAACGCTGCCCTTTATTTATTAATGTTTTTGTAAATATAAAAGTGGAGATGAAACCCACCCCCCACACCCGAAACCAGCGCAGCCCCTCATATTTGAACATTCATTTGCCCCACATGTTCCAAAACACACCGGGTCTCTTACAACTTTTAACAAAACCATATTTTTTAAAAATGTATAATTTGCTCTTTAGTGTCAAACATTACGTTTCACTTCGAATTCAGAGGGGCAGTGACCTACCTCTCCATCTTCCAGCTCAACATCCAGGAAGTCAAAGTCTCTAAAGACACGGAACTGCTGCTCAGACGCCGTGTCATCCAGAGTGTCCTCTCTCGTACTGTCTTCTGATGAGACCTGACTGGGTTGACGTTCCATCAGTTCCAGGTCACCACAGGAAGAGAAGATGACCTGTCACAGAGAACAGTGAAGTCTGAACACTCACTTCTGATTGGATGACTGTGCAGAACAGACGGTTTCTACAAGGCTGGATTTGGAATAAATGATTAATGCCGTATATTTAATTAATAGCTGATTATTCTACTCGTCTTCCTGTTACTTACAGACGGGTTCTTGCTAAGGCCGACCTCCTGACCACAGAGGGACAACACATTTACCAACTTCTCCCTCGTTCTCTTCTATGAAGTATAAAGAAAAAGAACACAGTAAATATTAAAGCAATAAGATTTTTATTAAAGAGAGTAATTACCTTAATTAAAAGTCTGAGCAAACACATTAAACAGCGCCCAATAAAGAGATAATCTTTTAATTTTGCAGGATGGACGAGCAGATGACTGTTAAAGACGTCCTCTCGCTGAAGTCCTCACCTGAGATGACTGCGGTTTCTTCCAGCTGACGGGGACCAGCACGTGGTTGGAGCTGGAGCTGGACGATGTAGATGAAGTGCTCCGTGTCACTGCGATGGCTCGACCTTTCCCATCTCTCCCTCCCGAAGCCTGCAGTTCATTAAAGCGCTGACCGATTACAGGAGTCTGCACACAGCGGGCGACACTCCGACATTTACTGAGGAATCTGTTCGAACGAGTTTAACATGTTCACCCTGCGGTCACTATAACCAGAGACCGTCTATGAAACAGGATGTGACCTCATGTTCTCACCTGCTTCAATACGGTTCACCACCGAGTGCACAATACTGAAATAACTGACCTTCAAATTTCAAATGGTTCTTAATACAAAGTGCAAATCTGCATTTAATCACAGAACACTCCCTCACCTCAGAAATGTCGAAGTGGAACTCCAGGGTTTTGCCAGGCAGCGCTTTAGACGAGCCGTCCCACATCATACGGCTGACCTCCAGGTTGGCCAGATCGCCATGAGCGTAAGACGGCAGGGATAGGCTCGCAGAGCGAGACACCACCAGCTTTAGGACGTTCAAGGCTTCTTTCCAGTGAGCTGTCTACAGCGCACAAACAGATCACACAAACCGATCACACAAACCAGATCACACAAACCAGATCACACAAACAGATCACACAAAACGATCACACAAACCAGATCACACAAACCAGATCACACAAACCGATCACACAAACCAGATCACACAAAACGATCACACAAACCAATCACACAAACCAGATCACACAAACCAGATCACACAAAACGATCACACAAACCGATCACACAAACCGATCACACAAACCAGATCACACAAACCGATCACACAAACCAGATCACACAAAACGATCACACAAACCGATCACACAAACCAGATCACACAAAACGATCACACAAACCAGATCACACAAACCGATCACACAAACCGATCACACAAACCGATCACACAAACCAGATCACACAAACCAGATCACACAAAACGATCACACAAACCAGATCACACAAACCAGATCACACAAACCAGATCACACAAACAGATCACACAAAACGATCACACAAACCGATCACACAAACCAGATCACACAAACCGATCACACAAACCGATCACACAAACCAGATCACACAAACCGATCACACAAACAGATCACACAAACCAGATCACACAAACCAGATCACACAAACCAGATCACACAAACAGATCACACAAACAGATCACACAAACCGATCACACAAACCAGATCACACAAACCGATCACACAAACCGATCACACAAACCGATCACACAAACCAGATCACACAAACCAGATCACACAAACCAGATCACACAAACCGATCACACAAACCAGATCACACAATCAGATCACACAAACCAGATCACACAAACCAGATCACACAAAACGATCACACAAACCAGATCACACAAACAGATCACACAAACAGATCACACAAACCAGATCACACAAACCAGATCACACAAACCAGATCACACAAACAGATCACACAAACCAGATCACACAAACAGATCACACAAACCAGATCACACAAAACGATCACACAAAACGATCACACAAACCAGATCACACAAACAGATCACACAAACCAGATCACACAAAACGATCACACAAAACGATCACACAAACCAGATCACACAAACAGATCACACAAACCGATCACACAAACCGATCACAGAGCGGATTGAAATTGAAAACATCGCCCCCCAGTGGTGCTAGTCTGTCACAGTGCAAACACACAAACAGTTCCAGATTATAAATATTCTATTAGTTTTGTTTTGCACTGGGACAGGGTCCTGAGTTTCAGGTGGAAATCCACTAGGACATGGGAAGAACATGCAAATTTACATGTGAGGCATAAATTCCCCCATTGTGGGACCAATAAGGGATTATTTTATTTTATGAGTATTAAGCACTGTGTACTGTACACATGAACCAGCATTCATTCAAATCATCAGTCCACAGAACCAACAGCTAACAGATGAATCAGTGCAGCTGCTGTGAGGACCGCGGTCAACTTACATGTACAAACTTCTCAATGGTTTTCAGAACCTCCACATTAAATGGTTTGACCTGAATGGCCGTCAGGTCCATGTGACTCAGCAGGCTGTAGATAATCTGCAGCAGGGGCTGGTGCATCCCGGGTAAGCCTTTATCCAGTAACTGCAAAAGTGACAGAAGCATCATTATAATGAGACAGAAGAATATTTATTTCCAATCAGAATTCATGAATTAACCAAAGTGTTATTTTCTATAAAATTGTGAATCCATTTGCTAAAAACGTCTGAGCGCTCTCCAGCAGCGTTCCCATTTTCATCATCTGCACGTTTCAAATTTAGATCATTTATAAGTACAGTATATACAGCAAATCATACAGGACCTCAGGGAAAGCATCGAGTCCACACCTCAGGTACATTCAGATTTTGATTGGTCTCACGGTTCTGAGGTTTTTTTTTTAATGTTATAAATAAAATCTACAGATCAATATCAACTAAAACATAAAACACAAAATATCTATTTTATATCTGAACATGTTGGATTAATATATAAATCTATAAATATAAGAGAGAGAGAGAGAGAGAGAGAGAGAGAGAGAGAGAGAGAGAGAGAGTATGCTGACCTCAGTCATGTACATAACCATGTTGAGTGTGATGTCAGAGAAGGCCTCGTGCAGGTACCGGCAGACCACACTGACCCAGGAGAACGAGTCTCTGGTGTAGGAGCAGGTTTTATACAGAGTCATCACATGCGCCAAGTGAGAAAGCTTCGCATTTTTTTCCTTCTCTTCTAAACACACCTACACACACACACACACACACACACACACACACACACACACACACACACACACACACACACAATCACTCAAAATTCAGAACATTCCAGAGTAGATGCTTCCACAGATGGCACATCAATCATAAAGACTCAGACTGTGGTTCTCAGACTGTGGTTCTCAGACTGTGGAACGCTTTATAATGCATTATTATCCAGCATTTTATAAACTGCGTTCTGTAATTTGGCCACTAGATGGCGGTATATGATTTGATTTAGAGAAACCGGAAACATGACTGAAGATCAGATTATTAATTTTTTTATTATAGTGTGTTTGTATTAAAGCACTCGAGGTTGTGTATTATTGTGAATAAATCACGTCGGGACTAATGACACCTCTTTATGTGATTAATTCAGCCTGAGGCCACGCCCCCTCGAACCTTGCTGCTGTTCTGTGATGAAAAGCAGAGGTGGAACTTAAAGACTTTGCTTTGATAATGGGTTCTACTTGGTCTAAAAGTTTGAGAACCTCTGAGTTGGAATATAAAGCGATTAAAAAGGCTAACGAACGTCACCCGTGCTGTACGCTGTACGCTCACCTGTGCTATAAGCTCACCTGTGCTGTACACGCTCACCTGTGCTATACGCTCAGCGCTTTCTTTGCAGAACTGTGTTGGACCGCCAAAGTTCTGCACAAGATGTGGCAGCAGACAAAGAACATTCAGAGGGAACCCTGTAGGAGAAGAAGAGAAGATTCAAACCTCACGTCATTCAATCATAAACTGAACCAGAAAACCATCAGGTCAAAGGTCAGACTTCTCATCACTTTTACACACACTGAACAAAAGAACTTCTGTTTACAGAAATCTACCAGATTTGCTGATGGTGGCCATCGTCACGGTGTGTGTGTGTGTGTGTGTGTGTGTGTGTGTGGGGGGGGTGGAATCCTAATTGATGACCACTTGCTGATTGTGTTTCTGATATTCTGGCGTCCTGCAGGGTGCATGCTGTGGTGAGGACGGGTTCCTGACCTATAGACTGAGACGCGTCCACCACCGACACTCGAGAGACGGGCGTGAGCTGGCAGAACAGCTGGAGCGTCAGGTCGTTGGTAGCCTGCGAGGTGAAGCCCTTCAGGAGCAGCTGCTGAAGGCCGGAGAAGCCGCTCCACCTCAGCTGGGCCTGCAGCTTGTCTAAGCGCTCGCGGTTCTCCGCCTGCTCCAGCGGAACGTGTGCCAGCAGCTTGTGCACCAGCCTGAGAGCCATCTGATACTCGAACTCAAAGTCGGACTCCATCAGAGACAGCGCCACCCAGAAGACGGTGGCCAGCAGGTTAGAGGGGTGGCTCGCGTGGCTCGGCTCACACGGGTTGCTAAAAGAATCTGGACGGCCGGAGGAGGTGGAGGAGGCGCTGTGGGCGGAGCGCGCCAGGCACGGCTGGGTGCAGGCCTGAATGCGGTCCAGGGTGGCGCTGCGGGGCGTGTCGGAGGGGTGCACGCCGCTCTCACCGAACTTCTTGGGCACAGAGTAACTGCGCTGGTGTCTGGAGCGCTCGGTCGTCCCGCCCTCCTGCCCCCCCGAGGGCAGCTGGCCTGTGCTCTTGTGGCTGGAGTTCAGCTTTCCGCTCACCAGGAAGTCCGGAGACGAAGATCTGAGATCAGAGGGAAAGATCAGAGCCGGCGGCAGCGAGGAGCCTGGCTTATTCATTCATTAGTTTCATTAACGGAACTAATGACTCACCTCGTTAAAGCTGCCAACAGGTCACTGTTCTTCAGACACTCTGCCAAATTATCTACCACCGACTCCAGAGTCAGCAACACCTCCATCACATAACCCTACAGACCAATCAGAACCAACACGTCGTTACAATGTGACGTTAACGAGTCTGAAGAGGACCGAGCGCCTCCACACACACCTGCACCTCATCCCCGTGCTCCCCCACCACCTCCACCAGGCGGGACAGGAGGTCTGAAATGGCGTGAGCGGACAGCGGCTGCCGCAGCGCTCTGAAGATCTGGAACGAGCGTCCGGCGTAGTGACGGGACGAGCTGCAGAGAGCCGTCTGCAGAGCCACGTCGCTCAGCTGATGTTCCAGATGAAAGTCTGAAAGACGTGAAGGACATTCTGAATGAGCGTCCAGAGCGACTGGAACAGGGACTTTAGAACTGAGGATTCAGAGAGACACCTGATTTGGACTCTCTGAAGACCGAGACGACGTGCCGCAGGAAGTTGGACAGCTGCTCTGCACTCTTCGAGTTGGGGTTCTTCGGTGTGATGTCCTCATGACACCACAGAGGTCCAAAAGCCCTGAGGAACCACAGCAGAGGAATCAAAGCACTGTACCTCCATCAAATACCATCAGACCGTGACCCCAAACCCGAGCACTGGACCCTGGTGTGGAGTTAGGTGGAGGATGATGAGATGTTTTTGATGTTTCTGATGTGGTTTCTCTACATGACCTCGCGGGCGGGCGGGCGGGCGGACGTGTACCGTGTGGTGAGGAACTCGATCAGTTTGTTGGTCTTTTCTTCAGTTTCGGTGGAGGACTCATCCACGTCCTCGAGGTCCGCCGTTATCTGAGGAAGGTTCCCCACACTTCCACCCAAGCTCACACTGGAGGAGGTGGAGGAGGAACTCAGACCTGAATCTACCACCGGAGAGGCCTGCCACTCCCGCAGGAAGTCCACCCCACCTGCACAGAGATCACACAGAGAACACACGGAGAACACACGGAGAACACGGCTGATTAATGAGTGTTTCTAATGAAGCATTCACTCTGATCTCACCTGCACATGCTCACACAGTCCAATCTAATCTAATCTAATCTAATCTAATCTAATCTGTAGCTCAGTAATCAGGTGAGGCACCTGCTCTGTTTGGTTTTAAGGTGACCGATCATCTCCACATTTCTGTCCACTGTGTTGCTCTAACTCTAACTGCTGGTGACAGGAGCTTTCATCTGGATGTGGGTACCTGTGTGCAGGTAATCTGCACAGCTGGATTTAACAGTGAGGGTCTTGTTGTCACTGAGTTCTCTGGTGACCAGCAGCACGGAGGCGATGACCTGGAAGTTGTTGTTACAGGAAAGTGCGATCAGTAAATGCAGCAGCAGCCGCTTGCTGTGTTCGAACACCTCTGGACGGTAATGGTCCAGTCCTGAGAAGGAGAACAGAGACGGGACATAAAGCTTTAACGATCAAAATGCAGTTTAAATGTAAAGCATTTTCAGGTTTAAACCACACGCTGGACTGCACACAGAAATGATTAAATAATAAATGTCTTCATCTCAGTCTGGATCCCTGACCCCGCGTTGGGTTTCAGGAGTGAAGGGTCTCGATGGTGGACGGTGATCGGGGGTCGGTCAGTAGTTCAGGAGGAACCAGTCAGTTCTGTACGACGGTTCAATACATCAACCACCAATAAGTGAGGTCAAACTGACCGGACTGAGGCAGCAGGACATGTTCACTGATTCACACACAGTCATGATCCTGACCCTTCATCAGCCTCATCATAAACAATCCGAGGTCCATATGGACGTCCTGAGCGCGAGGACGCCTCCAACGCCAGCGGCATCAGATCAGATCAGATCAGAGAGAGGACACATTCCTCTGAGCTTGAGAATGTGTTCTAAAAGCAGGAGGTGTGATCACGGAGGCCTGAGTGAGATCAGACAGCTTTCCTCTTCCTGTTTGAAATGTTTGGAATGTTCTCCGGCGTGCAGGACGGCGCGGTGACTGGAATGCAGTTAGAGACAGAACAGAGGCGCCATTCTCACAGAGGACGTGAAAACAGAACGTCCATTTCAACATCTCCATGAACACAGCAACCACGAGAACAACCCCAAAATCCTGCCTTCAGGGCATTTCCTCTGTGTGTGACACTTACAGAATATTAAAACTATTTACCAAGAAACAGGGCGTGCAGCAGGAGGGGCAGGTGTAGAGCCCAGTCCTCTCGCACACTGTGGTCCACCACCATCTCCGTCATGAAGATCACTGCAATATTACACCTGAAAACATCAGATCATCATCATGTTAAAAACACTCTAAAGTTACGACAACGTCACGCATCCTGCTTATGTTACAAGATATTACAATTTAAAATGTAATAATAATAATAATAATAATAATAATAAGAGAGCTGTGTGGAATGTTGTGTAACTCCCTGCGTCCTCACAAACACAAATCAGGTTCACTAATCTGTGCGTTTGTTATTCTGATTGTCTCGTGTGCCACGTGTGATCCAAACCGGAGATCGGGTGTGTGGGGGCTGACCTGTGCAGCGGTCCTCGCGGGGTGATGGTTTCAGGCAGGTAGTCCACCAGCGGGGCCCAGCAGCCTCCGTTCACCGGCATCGGTAAAGGTTGTGGACGGTTAGTGTCCAAGACATTGAGCAGCCAGCCGGCGTACGGGGGCAGGGGGGCGTCTACACACACACACACACACACACACACAGTGAGATCAGTGAGCGGTCAGGTGAGCGGTCAGGTGAGCGGTCAGGTGAGCACAGGTCAGTGATTAGAACGTTCTCACGTTTCTCGTCGTCATAAGAGCCGCCGGAGCTGTTACTGTAGCGCGACTCCAGACGGTGATGTGCTCGAGCGGACTTACTCAACCTGAAGAGACACCCCCCCCCCCCCCCCCCAGAGTGAACACCGTCGTCCAGAATCAGATTTAAAATGTAAGAGCAGCGATCACGACTCACCTCTCCTCGTTCTCTCTGACGGCCTTCACGTCGTCCGGTTCCTGGAGGTTCTCCGTTCCAGCGACCACGGTGTTGCTGCTGGACGTGGTTCCTGTGAGACACAAACAAAGCCTTTAAATAAAACAGCTGGACCAAAAAGAATAGAACAAAGTCAATAAAACAGTCGTGATGCGTCTCCAGATGTTCACTTTGGAATCCTAACTGCGGACTGCGCTCCGGGGGCGTGGCATTCGTACCCACGGTCCCCTGGACGAACAGCAGCAGGAAATACACTGACCAACAGAACCATCAGGAACCAGGTGGCACGGTGACTTAGTGGTTTAGGCATGTTCTCCTCTCAGCTCTAGGGATTCCTGGTTCAAATCCCCATCTGGGTGGAGTTTCCATGTTCTCCCCGTGTCCACGTGGGTTTCCTCTGGGTTCTCCGGTTTCCTCCCACAGTGTAAAAACATGGATCAAGTCAATTGAGTTCTCCAAATTGCCCCATATAGAGTGTGTGTGTGTGTGTGTGTGTGTGTGTGTGTGTGTGTGTGTCCAGTAGCACTGTGTTAGCAGATTTTCAACCTCTCAGAGCTGAGAATGTAGGGTTTGAATCCTGATCTTTTTCCTGAGGAGTTTCTGGACCATGTGCTTTCTTAACCTTTAACCCGGTCAGTTACCTGAGGCCACGGCTGAGATCTTACTGCTGGGTGCAAAGCGATAGAACGGCGGGTTATCACAGTGCAGAACCACGGGGTTGACGGGGTCGGTCTGCTGCAGTTCGAACAGCAGCTCCTCCATGGTCTGGATGGTACTGTTCCGGCACAGATAGATCACCACCTTCTTAATCTGCAGGCAGACGGGAGGAACACTGAGGGGTTCTGCGTGGTGTCATTTCTGATCTGTACAGAGTGTGGCGCTCTGCTGAAGCATTCGTACGTAGGGCAGCAGGGGCGTGTCGCTGCTCACTCCACACAGACTGATCAGAAACTGCAGCGTTATTCGCAGATTGTTGCTCCACTTCTCGTTGGTCACCAGGGCGTTCCACGCGTTCTCCATCTCTGGACCTGGAAGCTCATCTCCGTACTGTGGAGAGCAGAGCACGCCATGACAAACATCTGATCTGATCTGATCTGTGAGTCGTTCAGTGCAGTCTGATTCTCTGATCTGATCTGATCTGTGAGTCGTTCAGTGCAGTCTGATTCTCTGATCTGATCTGAGCTGTGAGTCGTTCAGTGCAGTCTGATTCTCTGATCTGATCTGAGCTGTGAGTCGTTCAGTGCAGTCTGATTCTCTGATCTGATCTGAGCTGTGAGTCGTTCAGTGCAGTCTGATTCTCTGATCTGATCTGATCTGTGAGTCGTTCAGTGCAGTCTGATTCTCTGATCTGATCTGATCTGTGAGTCGTTCAGTGCAGTCTGATTCTCTGATCTGATCTGATCTGAGAGTCGTTCAGTGCAGTCTGATTCTCTGATCTGATCTGATCTGAGAGTCGTTCAGTGCAGTCTGATTCTCTGATCTGATCTGATCTGTGAGTCGTTCAGTGCAGTCTGATTCTCTGATCTGATCTGATCTGAGAGTCGTTCAGTGCAGTCTGATTCTCTGATCTGATCTGAGCTGTGAGTCGTTCAGTGCAGTCTGATTCTCTGATCTGATCTGAGAGTCGTTCAGTGCAGTCTGATTCTCTGATCTGATCTGAGCTGTGAGTCGTTCAGTGCAGTCTGATTCTCTGATCTGATCTGAGCTGTGAGTCGTTCAGTGCAGTCTGATTCTCTGATCTGATCTGAGCTGTGAGTCGTTCAGTGCAGTCTGATTCTGATCTGATCTGATCTGTGAGTCGTTCAGTGCAGTCTGATTCTCTGATCTGATCTGATCTGTGAGTCGTTCAGTGCAGTCTGATTCTCTGATCTGATCTGATCTGAGAGTCGTTCAGTGCAGTCTGATTCTCTGATCTGATCTGATCTGAGAGTCGTTCAGTGCAGTCTGATTCTCTGATCTGATCTGATCTGTGAGTCGTTCAGTGCAGTCTGATTCTCTGATCTGATCTGATCTGAGAGTCGTTCAGTGCAGTCTGATTCTCTGATCTGATCTGAGCTGTGAGTCGTTCAGTGCAGTCTGATTCTCTGATCTGATCTGATCTGAGAGTCGTTCAGTGCAGTCTGATTCTCTGATCTGATCTGATCTGTGAGTCGTTCAGTGCAGTCTGATTCTCTGATCTGATCTGTGAGTCGTTCAGTGCAGTCTGATTCTCTGATCTGATCTGATCTGAGAGTCGTTCAGTGCAGTCTGATTCTCTGATCTGATCTGATCTGAGAGTCGTTCAGTGCAGTCTGATTCTCTGATCTGATCTGTGAGTCGTTCAGGGCAGTCTGATTCTGTCGTACCTTGGCGGTCATGTACATCAGGTTGTTGAGGACCAGCGAGGTGGCCTGCAGGGATCCCCATCCGTTGCCTTTGAGAGGGGGCAGGAGGCCGATGCGGTCTGAGGGTTCTTGGGACTCCTCCTCTGGAGTGCAGGGACTGGAAGCCGGGGGTAACAGCCCGGTGTCCACCAGCTCGATGTTGCTGAGCCACGGCAGCAGATAGCTGAGCATGACCT
>JAFMOC010000091.1:0-107500 GCA_019802505.1 Corydoras sp. C115 | reverse complement strand
TAGTTTGTGCAGTTTGTGTAGTTTGTGCAGTTTGTGTAGTTTGTGCAGTTTGTGTGTAGTTTGTGCAGTTTGTGTGTAGTTTGTGTAGTTGTGTAGTTTGTGCAGTTTGTGTAGTTTGTGTAGTTTGTGCAGTTTGTGTAGTTTGTGCAGTTTGTGTAGTTGTGTAGTTTGTGCAGTTTGTGTAGTTTGTGCAGTTTGTGTAGTTTGTGCAGTTTGTGTGTAGTTTGTGTAGTTTGTGCAGTTTGTGTAGTTTGTGCAGTTTGTGTAGTTGTGTAGTTTGTGTAGTTGTGTAGTTTGTGTAGTTTGTGCAGTTTGTGTAGTTTGTGTAGTTTGTGTAGGACTGATGTCTTGCCTCTGGATTGAGGCTGAAAGCTTTGGTGGACTTCCCGACGCTCAGCAGGTCACAGATGATCTCCTTCATGGCAAAATCCAGTCGTTCCTGTTTGAGAGAAAACGAGGATCCATTTCTCTGAAGATAAACATTCATCTGAAGGACGACTTCATAAAGTCGGGGATGTGTTGGTCAGTCTTAATGAGGTCATGAGGTCATGTGGTCACCTGTGCAATGAACTGAATTATCTTCACAAATATATTGAGGGGCATGTCCCGTGGGACGACACTTCTGGATCCTTTGGGGAACAGAGTGGAAATGATGGTCGTCAGGCGACTGAAGAACAAACGAGAGGACGGAGAAAATGAGCTTTATCTGCTCTGACAGTCTTATCAATGAAGATCAATCACATGGTAAATATGAATTAGAACTCCCACTCCCACCTCTGTGTGGCGGTGTTGCTCTCACACTTGATCCGGATCATGTAGACCCACAGCAGGCGGTAGAGGGACTCCAGAGCCACGCGAGCCAGCTTTTGGTCCTTGTTCTAAACGAATAAACGAGAAGTTCCACATTTTATACCACGATGAATAAAAAACTGTGCGCTCGCTCTGACAGATCCAAACACACTGCAGCGTTCGTCTGAAACGGGACATCTGATGGTCCTCACCTTCAGATTGGACAGGCAGTTATTCAGGAAGACATGCCATCTGTTAAGAAAGACCTGCTTCTGACTAACACACAGCAAACAGGTCACCAACGGATACAAAGCCTGCAAAGAACACACACACACACACACACACACACACACACACACACACCTGAGCCAGCCCCCTCTCTCTTTAGATATTTAGATAACGTGATCTCCACTCAGACGCTGTGATAACTTGATGTTTAAACCTCTCTGTTTCATCCTCTGTAATGATGAAGCTCCCTGCAGCTGCTGTATGAACTACAGACACATCACTCACCAGAGAATGCTTCTTCCTGGATGAAAGGTCCAGCGTCGTGTCATACAGACTCTCCACAAAGTTTCGCAAACATGGCACATTCACCTCGTTCTTCACATTCTGATAGAAGATATGAACACACACACATTCTCCATTTACATCCACAGAATTACATCTGCAGCATCACATGATCTCTGTGTTCCATGACATCAGCAGCTCTGAGATGATGAGATGATGAGATACTCACAGCTGCCACTGGGACCAGGATCTCTACAAACAGCCCTGCCAGACAATGCTTTACGTCTTTATCCTTCACCTCCAAAAAGTACTGTGCACACTCCTGCAACACAGACGCAGCTGATTACAGACTCACTACAGATTCATTACAGACTCATCTGATTACAGACTCACTACAGACTCATCTGATTACAGACTCACTACAGATTCATTACAGACTCATCTGATTACAGACTCAGTTCATGCCTTTTATTTTATATATAATTACAGTTACTATAGAATACAGTGAGGTTATAAACAGAGCGATGTGCAGACGAGCAGACCTGCATGAACTGGAAGGAGGCCTCAAAGTCTTCCACAGGGTACATCTTAATACGGAAGAACTTAACCCCCATGATCAGGCTGATGATGCTCTTCACTACGTGAGGGCTCTGCTCTTTTTGTCTCAGCTCCTTCAGCTCTGAGATGAACTTCTTGCGGATGGCTGGAAACCTGAGACGGAAAAATAAACCACAAAATAATAATCCACAATACATACATCTATAAAATTAAATATATTTTAAATATATATACAAATTATTAAAGCAAGTTAGCCTACAACAAACGCTAAATACAAACCTTTATTTAAATCAGCATCCTGTATCGATACACATGATCATCTGACAGATTGATATCTTTTAATTAATTAGCTTTTTTATAAAGAGCTGTCAGGAAATAAATCAGCCTTTATGAACGCCTGTTAAATTTAATTTAATACTTACAAGCTTTCATACATACAATAATAATGATAATAATACTAATGATAATAATACTAATGATAATAATACAAAGGAACGTTTAGAGGTTTGGGGATTGTAGATGCTGAATCAGCAGAGCAGAAACACAGGCCTCAGTGCAGTGTGTTTGCTTTTATAAAATCAGATTGCCCTAAACAGGAAGAAATCTGGAGTCTATATTTAGAATGGAATCTGGAACGTAAGAGGGAGGAGAACTCTGAAGCCGTCTGTCTGATCTTACAGTGGTTCTGTTTGAGTCAGGTGTGTATCAGCTTAAACATGTGATCACAGTTCTGCAGCATCACTTTGATTTTTAATAAATCCTCTGTGGATCTCACCTGGACTGAGCCACCACCCCAATCACCTCGGCGTAAAGGTCCGCCACCAGGTGCATGTTGGACGTGTTGGGACCCATGTACCTGCAACATCAAACAGGATTATACCATTAAAGATTTCTAAACCAATGACAGACTGTTAATGCCTTCACTTTACATAGGTTTATCTACTCTCAATTAACACACACACACACACACACACACACACACACACACACACCCACATTACCTTAACTCAATGACTCTATTATCTTAATTAAATAAAAGCAATAAGACACTGGAGGTGGGGTAATATTGTGAATAAAATTGCATCGTACACAACAGCTCTGTCCTGTGATTAGTTTATAATACACATCCTCTCGTACTGCATTACTTTATTAAACCAATAATAAACTACATTTTTACTGACTTAAATCCAGAAATATATTGCACAACAATGATAATACTAGAAAGTGGGAGGGGCTTGCTGTGTGGTGTATATGTGCATTAAAAGGCGTTATTTCAGGAGTGCTGTTTGTAAATGTGAACAAACACAAAAACTGTATTAATAAAGCACACAGGACGAAGATGAACCAAATACTCAACCCTTCTTTATATCTGAAGTGCTTAAAGGCCAAGTTAATGACTTCCTGAATGAGGCCATCCAAAAGGGGGTGCAACGGGATCTGCAAACGGCGGGATGGAGACACGAAAGAAATAAAGTCATCCAACCAAAAAACAACTAACTCTATTTTACAATTTAATACCAAAATGTTTTTTTCACTCTGCAAAGTAAAATCACACAAACTTTAATAAAACCACACGAAGACATTAGACTTTGTAATGACTAATGCTTTAAGGGGGTTGTGTTAAGGTTCGTGCACCATACCTGCTTCAACACTTCAATCAGGACCAGAGAAAAAATAAAGTCGATGGCTAAATCTCTCCGTTCTAACAGATAATCCGGCTGCTGCTCATCACTGCAGAAAGAAACAGGGTTCATTCAAACATGTCCTACCACCAAAGACACAACACACAACCAAAAACAAAAAATCCACACGATTCAAAACCTAAGAGTGAAACTCAGAGCTTACTTTTTGGACTTGGTGTTGGTTCGAGGGCGGTACTCATGAGACTCGTCCTCCAGACCGTTCTGTCTCTTGTACCATTCAAACAGGGTGCGCAAAATGGAGGGCAGACAGTATTCAGCGAGAGAACTCATGGTGCTAATCACCTGAGAGAGCAGAACACCACGGAACATTAACACCACCAACAAGCTGCCGACTCTACATCAGGTTCACATGAGCTGAGCTTTACGCTGGGTTGGGATTCAGGATTCAGGATTCAGGAGGTAAATAATCAGAAGATGAAGGTGGATCTGATGAAGCAATTAAATGGTCATTAACACACCTGATCAAACTGATGATCTTCTCCTCTCTGTAGAGATTTGGTGAGAAGCTTCTCCTGCAGGAAAAAGAAAACATCTTCAATATCTTCGATCCCAGCGCAGCGTCTCTCGCGCATAAGGCTCTCTGAACAGTCACTACAGCACTCCTGCATTTGCGTGCTTTCTCATATTTAAGATTTACATCATTGATCACGTGACCGTTTTGGTTTTGGAAGGTGATTCTTTTGAATTCCTTCGTTCAGATGTTCTTCAGCTCAGTGTTAGCTCTGATTTTTTCCCTTCAGTCTTTTTATTCAGACATATTAACATTTTTCTTGACTGATTAATTAAAAAGAGTTTACCAGAGGTTCAGCCATGATGATGCGGATTTTGCGCTCTGACAGCACAGTGAAGTTGGCAAACAGACTCTTGAGAACATACTCTCCTGGTTTGCTCTCAGGATCCACGGTCAGCGGCATGATGGCGGTCAGCCCCTTCCTCTCACCCTGACTGGGGCTCACTCGGGCAAAAGGGGGCGTTCCTGCTGGGGATGCTAGAACACAACACATTTCCACATTATAATAACATCAATCTTTGTTATGCCTTATTTGTGACAATAGATTTAAACAGGATTCCCCATGTGTTTTTGTTCCCACCTCGCCCCTCACCCCTCGCCCCTCACCCCTCGCCCCTCGCCCCTCGCCCCTGTCCTGTGTGATTTTAGGTTAAACCTGTAAGTGTTCTGATCATTTGGATGTTCCTCTGTGTATCAGTGTTATGGTGCTGCTCCTGCACCTCACACAGCCCTTTAAGGGGCTTCAATACATTTAAATACCATACAAGCATAATGATTTATCTTTATATTAATACTTTTAATTACTAATATCATTAAGTAAATGAAACGGGACCTAAATTATATTAATGAGCTTGCCAAAGAAACACATTTATTCCATTAAACAGATCAGCTGCATGTTCCGACAGATCCGCAGCAGCAGCAGCAGCGTGTTGGCTGTGAACTGAAGAGGAATTACAGGAACGTCAGATAATGATTAAGTTCAGATGTCTTCATTAAACCAAAACGCTCGGGCTTCCAAAACCTGATGACTAGCAGCGCTGGAATTCCGGCTGCACTTACAGGAATGTGATGCTTATCATTAAAACCCTGAGAACAACAGACTGAGTGACAAGAACTAGAACAACTCACCAAACCAACAGTGCACATCACAGAGTACATTCAAATCATTCAATCACCACAAACACTTTAATGTGTTGCCCACGATTCAGTTACCAGAGCCACCCTGAAGATATCAGAGACGAACGCAAGTACACTTTAATGGAGCATCTGACGGCAGATTTAATATACTGGGACATCCCTCAGACCTGTACACACACTGTACACACACCTTTCATTAAAAATCTAAAATCAATAAAATCTCCCATCACAAAAAACAAAACTGGACCCAAAATGTTGAGAGTGCTGAATCAGAGAGGTTCTGGTGTGTTTACCAAACCTGCTGCATCTTCTCTCATGATGGTAGGCCTTTTCTTGGGCTGAATCCTTCTGAACTTTCCTTTGAAATCACCAGGAGTGAACATTTCCATGGACATGCTGGCCATCTGGACCAACACGATGCTGCCCTGGCTCCCCACGTCCACTGCGTTCGTCTTATTCTGAGATGCATCTCCAAAACTGTCCACATCCTCCTTAGACATGTCGCTGATGGATTTACAGAAGCAGCTGAGTTCAGGTCCTCAGCAGCATGGAGAGAGAACTAAAGTCGCGCTCAGGACACGTTCAGCTATTATTTCCAGTCTGTCTTTAGACGTTGTCTTCCTGACGTCTTCTTCAGTGAATCGATCGTGACTCTCTGCTGATCGACTTATCTCACTTTCTTTTTTGTTAAAGGTTTTCTTTCTGTTGAAAGTTCTGCTGGTTGTAAGCAAGCGGCCCAAACATTTGTCAGACGAACATATGTGGTGAAGCCTGTGCAGTTGCTGGTCGAGGCAGTTCAGCCTGTTACAGTGAGGCTGCTGAATGGAGCAGGTGTAGAATTACTCAAGCTTACCCCACCCCTTTACAAGCTCAGGAAGTAATGTGTACAACGGCGTGTAAAGCCCATGCACACACGGCATTCACTCCGATTCCTGAGAGGTGTTTGTTCCTGTTCTTTTGTTTGCACTGTTTTTAAATCTCAAATGTAATTGTGCTTCTGTAATTAAGATCGAGTCTGACATCAAACATACAGTCATGGGGGGGGAACTGAGATTGAAACCTGGATCCCCAGTGCTGAGAGGAGGACATGCTGACCATCAGAATACCAAAAAAATCTGCAAAGAAATTCTTATCCCATCATCTTTATCATCTTTACCTGAGCTTTACCCCCTATGCTTCTGCTAAATGAATCTGGATCTGTCCCCTTCACTAAAAACACCTCTCCCTAACATTTATACAGAGAGCAGTGTCAACAAAATACTCAACAAAAAATCTTTTATTTAACATTTGTCCTTGATGCACTATACAACATACACTAACCCCCCCCCCCCCACCACACACACACACAGAAGACAAAAACACACCTATTCATTAGTGTTTAAAGTAAACTGATATATATGAAAGTGGATTCTGATCTCTCTCTCTCTCAAAGTACACACCTTCATACTTACACCTTTAATCATCTGTTTGGGAATTGCTTTATTTAAAAATTAATTTTCAATTAGATTCTGTTTTCACACTATCATTAATGGAAAGATCACTAGAGTAAACACACACTGTGTGTGTGTGTGTGTGTGTGTGTGTGTGTGTGTGTGTGTGTGTGTGTGTGTGAAAGAGAGAGAGAGATCAGCTGTGGGGAGTTGTCATATCAGTGTAATTTGACTTTAGCATGGATCTGATTTCTGATGTGATTTCTGATGTGATTTCTGATCTGATGTCTGATGTGATTTCTGATGTGATTTCTGATGTGATTTCTGATCTGATTTCTGATCTGATTTCTGATCTGATTGATTTCTGATCTGATTTCTGATCTGATTTCTGATCTGATTTCTGATCTGATGTGATTTCTGATGTGATTTCTGATCTGATGTGATTTCTGATCTGATGTCTGATGTGATTTCTGATCTGATTTCTGATGTGATGTCTGATCTGATTTCTGATCTGATTTCTGATCTGATGTGATTTCTGATTTCTGATGTGATTTCTGATCTGATGTCTGATGTGATTTCTGATCTGATTTCTGATGTGATTTCTGATCTGATGTCTGATCTGATTTCTGATCTGATTTCTGATGTGATTTCTGATGTGATTTCTGATGTGGTTTCTGATGTGGTTTCTGATCTGATGTCTGATCTGATTTCTGATGTGATTTCTGATGTGATTTCTGATCTGATGTCTGATGTGGATGAAGGTGAGGATCAGAGGGCTGTGGGTTAAGGATCGTGAGGGTTCATTCTGTAAACATCCTGCAGATCAGTACAGAACCTCAGCTCGCTTTGTTGACAAACAGCGCAGCATCGTCCCGATTAATCCCTCACCCCCCCCCCCCCCCTGTAATCCTGACGGACTGATTTTAATCCGTTTTTAAATCTGTGGATGAATCTGAGATGGATTCTGAAAGAGTGAGAGCCTCCTCTGATCCTCCCCAACCTCATCCTCACAACCCACCGACGTTCAGCGTCTACAGATCAGATCAGATCAGACCAGATCAGACCAGATCAGACCGGATCGGATGAGGGTGTGTGATGGTGCGGTACCTGCAGGGTTCTCTCTGCGGGGCTGGGAGCGGCGGCGGCGGCGGCGGGATGCTCTCTGCTTTATTCTCTGTGTCGCGTCTTCTCGCCTTCATCCGCTCCGACCGTCAGAAAGGCCGACTCCACCAAAATCAACCAATCAGAGGAGAGAGCTCAGCCAGTCCAGACGCGGATTGGATAAGAGACACGTCCGTCATTCTGCTGCACCTGCGGGATGCGGATGAGCGCTGGTGATTTCTGTTATTAAAGAATTAAAGCTGAACGTTGATGTGAATAAATCACAGAAATCATCACATCTGCAAAAAGACTGAGCTTTATCTCAGCTGTTTCAAACACACTGCATTATTTAACTCGAACTCACACTAAAAGGTATTTATTTGTTGGGATGTGATTAGTTTCATTATATTTAATAATATTTCATAACACGTGTCAGTTTAAGCCTTTTACGACGTAGGTGTCTTTATTTGTAACCAGCAGTTACTCTCCCCTTCCTAAACAGTGGTGTTGTTTCAATGACTACAAATACATAAGGAATAAGGCTTAATACAAGATTAATATGAACTTTATGATGTATACAGTTTTCTTTGTTTGTACACGTTCTGTGCAACAGCAACATGATAAGTACATTAAATCTGAAAACTTTTACCATCACATTGTGAACATTTAAGTTTAATCATTTTAATCATTTAAAATTCTGTGACAGTCAGGAGCTTGTTTCACGTGCTCACATTATTATAACTTTTCTTTTAGTATTTTATTTCTAAGTGGTTTATTATATAAATATTGTATGAAAATGATATTCATCTTTATTACCATTTATGGTACACAATTTAAATAAGGTATTGTATATCACGCACTGATATAAATGCACTTCGTGTATAGGCTTCATTGTGAACCCACATCAAAATTAAAATCAAACATTATTAAAGGTAGACGTTCTAAAGACGCTGCTAAAATACAACGAACTGGATGGAGCTACAGCGCCATCTAATGGCCATAATAAATCTACTCAGATTTAAACGATCATAGTAAAAAATGATAATATGCATAACGCGTATGCAAGATTTTTAAAAGACTGATACCAAGGAATGAATCGTGTGAGGGTTCAGCATTAGAATTTAGTCTTTATCTGTCCTCCTCTAACAGAGTTAACCTGTGACTGCGCAACTGAGAACATTGTTTGATCTCAAATTCTCAATGTAATGAAAACGATATCAACTTAATGCTCTGTATCTTCACATTATGCTTCACATAGAAGTCAGTTTAATTAAATAGTGTTTTTAACTACAGTTTCCTCCGTGAAACATTCTGTTAACATATAGCTCTTTTTGTTGACGCTGTAATGTTTGATACAAAAAATTTAAACTATTAGTACCACTAGAGGACGCTCTTAATCGGCCTCCTATCTTGCTGCTAAATTTCTGAGCGCGTGGCAATGTTTACTATATATATATATATATATATATATATATATATATATATATATATATATATATATATATATATATATATAATATATATATATAGTTATAATGATATAGAGTTAATGTTTATATTGATGTGTGCACACTACTGTACAATCGACACACACACACACACACACACACACACACACACACACACACACACACACACATATATATCTCAGGGTTATATGTTTAAATGTAAAATGTATAGCTGTATAAAAAAACTCAGAAGCAAAACAGGACTGCGTTTGTAATGCAGTGTACATCTAACGTTAAAGTCGGTATTGTGTGACGTCATTCTCAAACACAAACAAAGAGTAACCGGTAATGAGATTTATTGATTGCGAACATTTTCCCAGATGTAATAAACTATGATGAGATCAGAGCATTAAGTTTGTGATGAGGAGCGTTCTTCAGTAAACACATCAACAGCACAGCGCTCTTTGTTGTCTAGGAGAGCATGTCTGGGGGCGGGGCTTATTTACAACTCGTCTATGTCATGGAGAGGATTCTGATTGGTTCAAATTTCAACCCAGTGACTGAGAAACGAGTCTGTAGCAAATAAGAAACGCCTCCTGCCTGTAACCGGGAAACGGGAACCGCCCCCTGCCTGTAACCGGGAAACTCAGCGAGCAGCGTCTGAGGCGCGGGCAACAGTTTACACACACACACACTCACACACACTCTCACACACACACACTCACACACACGCTTCAGTCAGGCCGAGTGTTAAAGTCAACGCTGGAGGACGGCATCGTTTCCTTCAGGTGTCTTCGGGTCAGTCGGCGGTGGATGTGAGAGCTGGTTATCCGGACCGTCCTCTCAGAGTCCCGGCGGGTCAGTCGGCGGTGGATGTGAGAGCTCCGGCTCCGGCTCCGGCTCCGGACCGTCCTCTCAGAGAGTTGGTTGTGAACTCAGATCGAGCGTCTCGGTGACGCCGGACTGCTGCCGGCGGGATGCCTGAGGCAGGGACAGACATGAGCATGGACAGACTGTTCGGGCTGAAACACGCCTCCGCGGGGATGGACAAGATCGCGCCCTCCTCGTTGGGTTCGAATGGAGACATCATGAGAAACTTTTACCACACAAAAAGAGTCGGGAATTATCTTATAGGAAGAAAACTGGGCGAGGGCTCTTTCGCTAAAGTACGAGAGGGATTACACGCCCTTACCGGAGAGAAGGTGAGTCCCCGCCGCGGCTCCTTCCAACGGAACCGCATTCTGTAAATCATCATCATCATCATCTGAAGAGTTCACTGTACTGATTTAAATACATCAGAAAGACTGAAATACCAACATTTAAATACAAGATTGAAGTGTTATCCATAACATTGAACTACGTTTACAAATACGAAGTGTAATATATTTGTCAGAGAAATTAATCTGAAAGCATTTTATTTTCTGTACACTAACTTAATTTAGTATATTCTAATGTTAAACCGCTTAAAGAGTTTTATATTTTTATGTCTCTGTGTATAATTAGGTTATTCTTCACCCCATTTATGTAGGTAGATGAACTATAGATCAGCCCACAAACAATTCAGTGTAATCAAGAGTGTCTATAATCATGTGTCTGAAGCATCGGTGATATTTCCAGTGGATTAGCAAATCTGGAGTTAAATAATGATTAGTTTCTCTCCCACATGGCCTCTGTTGCTGTGGGGAGAATGAAAACATGACTGTCTTACTGATGATGCAAACCCCAGAAATCTCAAACTCCACTGAACGCTCTGTGTTCTGTCTCCTCATTTGCCCTTGTAAGAATGACGTCATCAGGAGAGGTGGAGATTTGGGTGGGGCAGTGAGAACACAGCACATGCTCCTCCAGCATGTTTTGATCATATGTAACCCACTTTCGTCCTTTGTCTGTGGAATAGGTAAACATGTTGATATCTGAGGTCCCCCTCCTCCCTCATCATCACCAGCCACGCTAACACCAGCTCATCTTATAGTTGTATTAAGGTGACCACATTAAATCTGAAGCCCTTTGTTAGCTACTTAATCATTAGATTCTCCTGTTATATATATATATACTGTTACTAGTAATAATTAAAAATGAAAACCCTATACACGATGCTCGCCTTAAGCCATAAAAGGTCGTTTATTTTATAGCAAAACAAAATAGGTTATCATGATGAGAACCATTTAACATTAGAATTATGTGATGTTTGGTTTGTGCAGATTAGTTTAATTATATATTTTGGCTAAATACCTTCAAAAGTATAAATGTTCTTTATAAGATCTGTAGCTACATCATACACATTTTTTATGTTTTTTTAATTAAATCTTACATAAAAATATCAACAATATTCATTAATTGAATATTTTAAAAATCTGTGCAGCGGAATGTGAACCACTGTCTGTCTGATAAGTTCAAAATTATATCTACACTAATGATTTCTTTACAGTATCTCAGCACTTTAGCTTCTTAAACCTGTTGTCCTCCTTTATTCATTCATGGTTTGGTGGATCTTCTGTAACGGATCATCTGAATGTAGAGTAGAGGCAGTCTGTGACGGCTTTGTGTTTAACTGGTGCGAGCATGTCCATTGTATGTGGGTCTTTGTGTCAGGGTAATCAGAGTTGCCGTTTTAGTTGATACATAAACATGTTGTATTAAACTTAAAGATCGTGGTACAGTAATTACAATGCACATCTTTTTTTATTCAAAATGATCCAACATTTTTTGCACTCTTTTCCTTCTTCATTATTGTGCTTTTAAAGACCGCACATGTATGTTTACTGTTCTAAAAATAGGATTAGTTTCTTTTCACATCTGTATTTTAGTCAAAAAAATCGTATTCCTTAAAATAGAATTTTGAATTTGTCTGTTTCCTAGGTGGCAGTTAAAGTGATTGACAAAAGAAAGGCTAAGAAGGACTCTTATGTTACCAAAAACCTTCACCGGGAGGGCCAGATTCAGCAGATGATTCGCCATCCCAATATCACTCAGCTGCTGGACATCCTGGAGACTGAGAACAGTTACTACCTAGTGATGGAGCTCTGTCCAGGTGGAAACCTCATGAATCACATCTATGAAAAAAAGCGGCTTGAGGAGAAAGAGGCCCAAAAATATGTCCGGCAGCTCGTCATGGCCGTGGAGCATCTGCACAGGGCCGGAGTCGTACACAGGTAAAGCACAGAAGACCTCAACCGTTGTTTACAAAGGAGAACAAATAGAAGCAGTGCTGGAACTATAAGAGCAGATTAAATTAAATTATTATAAATGACAAAATACAACATACAATTACACGGTAGTTTAAATGTTATTGCATGTTTGTTTTGTAAATTGTAATTAATAGCATAATTAGATACACCCAAGATGTATCTAAGATCAAAGACAGTTTAGAAAACCAACAAAATCGTATAAACTTCATTAGCATAGCAGTTACTATGAACAGTGTGAATCTCTGAAATTTAAATAAATCTAAACTGATCTGTGTGATGATGGGGGGGGGTAACTGCATCCATACTACTACTGATGTCATGTAACCAGGTCTTTAAAGATGCGTTAGTGTTTTAAGATGTAAATATTTGTATGTAGTTAAGAATTAAGCAACAGTACTCTTTGTTTTCAACAGAGACCTGAAGATTGAAAATCTTTTACTGGATGAACAGGACAACATAAAACTGATTGGTGGGTTATTTTTAAACATTATTGTTCTGTGTATGTGTATAATCATATGTCTTTCAAAGAGTCAGGGTTTCACATGCTGCTGATCTAAAATCAGATCAAGGAAAGAGCCTCCTCTGACACGTAGGAAGAATTAATGAAGCAATCAGTATCTCATTAAAACAGAACAACCTCTCACCTCTGTAAAGCCAGGCTCAGCATAAACAGTTGCTCTTTACCGCCGAGTGTTTAGACAGACAATGCTGGACATCCGTAAATGACCCCTAACTTAAAGAAGCTGAAACGTTATGCATGTCTGAAGCTGAACTTCATTCACCTTTTATTATTTTTTTTGTTGTTACGTTACAGATTTTGGACTGAGCAACTGTGCTGGAATCCTGGGATATTCTGACCCCTTTAGTACACAGTGTGGCAGTCCAGCATATGCTGCCCCCGAACTGCTCTCACGGAAGAAGTACGGGCCCAAAGTCGATGTCTGGTCCATGTGAGTTAAATGAATAAAAACCTGAATAAGACCAACATGTGTTGCTTTGAGGAATGAATATTTCATGTTTGTAACATTGTTATAATCCTGTTGGTGTTTGTTTCTAAATGCAGTGGAGTCAACATGTATGCCATGCTCACGGGCACCCTGCCGTTCACGGTGGAGCCTTTCAACCTCAAAGCTCTTCACCAGCGAATGGTGGACAAAGACATGAACCCTCTGCCCACTTCCATCTCCTCCGGTACGGCTTTTTCTGCACTCTGTACCTTCATTTATAATAACAATCAAAATATGTTATTTTTTAACTTTAGCTTAAAGCTAAATGTAATTATTTCATACGAAAGTAAGCCTTTATTACCTGTTCTCGTGTAGACGAACCTACAGATTTTCTTCTTTAGGAGTAAAAGGCGTGGGTGACATGGGAGTGGGTTCAGCGGGTATTAACTGCATGAGGAACAGTGTGTTAATGAAGTGTATCATGATACCTTTTTATTTATGTCTTGTGCTTTAAGTTTAAATATAAATGAACATGTAGATTTTTACCAAACAGTGCAAAGATAAAGCAGCAAGCATTTTAAAAAATATACTAAGCTAAATAATTAAGAATTTGATGCAAATTATTGTTGAAGATTTATTTTAACTCAAGCTAAAATGAGTTTAGTTTTAGTGACGGTGGCCGTCTGTAATAGTTTGGGAATAACCCACGCACACCAGTCCACAAACGCGTTGAATAATGTGATGCCATGTTATTCATTTCAAAATCTGTACTTTGAAAAATACTTTCAGTAACTCCACTGACTTATTCAACATTCACTAATGAGATGATGTAGGTCTGAATTAAGATAATCCTCATTATGTAACAGAGGTCACCACTATCAGACACACACATCATCTCATCTGTCCACTTACATAAGACAATAAAGAAGGAGAACTTGGTTAATTGGTTCTTACCACACTGTAGGAACAGCAGAGCTCTGTCTGTGATGTCAGACTGCTCTTGTGTTTTTCCAGCTCATTAAACTACATTAAAATACAACTCAATCTATTGTGGCTCAAGTTTAGCTCATTTTGTGTAATAATTAATTAAAAACAAAAATGAACCTGTAATGCCTGTAAATGTGATTTAAAGAAACTCATTCATTATGTTGATGGTTTGATTTCGTTAGCTGCAGTTAGTTTACTGAAAAGTCTCCTGGAGCCGGACCCTGCAAAAAGACCCAACATCCACCAGGTGATGGCTGATTCCTGGTTACAGCTGGGAAACCCCCACACTGGAGTTCCATACTTAAACAGGTAACTACTCATCGCTGGTTTATATACTCACTATTTTATGATCAATGGGAAAAAAACTAAGTTCCTCTCTTGCACAGGATCCATATTGAGGAAATCAACCACACAGTTCTTTTGCACATGACTGAACGCATGGGCTACAAGCACAGTGAGGTTCTTAGTGCTGTGCTTACAAACCGAGCCTGCCACACACTCGCCGTCTATTTCCTCCTCAACAAGAAGATGAAACGTCTCTCTAAAGAATACAGAGTAAGCAACTTTAATCAGTGATTAAAGCACACATCATACATCAAATGGGAAATATGCAGACATTCTGTAGTTTATGTTGTTTCTTTGGCATTACCGTCATAGTGTTTCTAAAATAATATCATTTTAAAACTAATTCTGATTTAAACAATAAAATTTCATACTGGAAATGAAAAGCTCCTGCAGAGGCCTGTAACGGTTCAGACCACAGGAAGGGGGAATAGTCCACTTTCTATACGTGTACGTAACTTCAGTGAAACACCCCGGGTAAACCTAATCTGAGTGATGTTTCCACACAGGAGAAGCAGTACACCGTGGAGAAGGAGAAGAAGAACGAGCTGTTCCAGACGCAGTGGAGAAAGCACATTGAGAAGATCACAATCCCCCCAAAGCAGACACCGGTCTATCTGGCTGTAAGCAAATGTTCAGCCAAGGGCAAGAAACAGAAAACAGGTGAGATCCTGAATGAGGACCCAGCTCTAATGCTTCAGCAGTCTTTACATTCATAGCATTCATGTGCAAGAACATATTTGAGAATCAAAAGGCAGAGTTATCAGTTAGAATCACAACGTGACTATTAGCATAGAAAAGACAAAAAGTGTATCTCACTGAACTTTTCATGACTGCTGTGATCGGTTGCCAATACAACAACATTAGTTAAAAATCAGACTCACAGCGGTACATAAACATCGCCTAATGTTAATATTCATGGCTGCACCATTCAGAGAACACTGAACAACATTCTGCACGTCCAGCTCTCGAGGAAATGGTCTGCAGGGTGTTTAAGGTCACATGGTGAAGCTGGCTCGTTTGTAGGATGATCAGTTAAAAAATAGATTATTTTAATGTGAATACAACGAGAAATACATTTTTTTACTACCAAATCTAAGAGTTCTGCCTCGTTTGGTTTGGTTCCTAATCCATCTTAAAGTCAAATCGATGTCTGTATTTCTTGAAACATTAATAATTCTACAGGGTTTACATTTCTTTACATTTCCCTGTATAATTCCAATCTATTTTTAAAACTTCATCAATGGGAGCAACTGCTTGCCCTCCGAATCTTTAAAAAGCTTTAAAAGCATTTTTGTGTTCTTTAGTCTTTATTTGGATAATGGCTAAAATTAATTGGATTATATTACAGTCTGCCAATGAATACAAACTCGCAGGATATTAATTCTCTGAGTGTCTCCAGCTGTCGTTTTGGACTGAAGGACGTTCTGTCCCTGAGAGGAAAGCCATTACTCATTTTTATAGGCTTAGCAGCTCTTAATAGTCTGTCTCTCCTTGTCAGGGCTTCTTAAAGCGATGACCGGTCTGAAGGAAGCTTATTCTCGGCAAGGCGGCTGCATCACTTCATCCTCTCTGGAGTACCTGGAGATCCACCCACTCTTTACACAGACACCCCACACCGGCCACCAACTGGAAAGCCAGCCACCAAAGAAAGATTCTCCGAGAGCCGTGGATGTGCCTGCTCGGCCACCTTCTTCTCTTGGTGCTCACTCCTGGGCCTCGGCGAGCAAAGAATCCAGTAAAGAGTCTCCGCCGTCTCCCTGGTACAAGCTCATCAATGGCGCTCTGTCACCCCCACGCCACGTTTCGGCTTTTCACCAACCGGACAGTTCCTACCTCAAAAAGGCCAGCATTCCCAGTGTCCCTGTGGTCACGGTCAAGCCTCAGCTCAAAAAGAGCGTGGAGTCCAGTACAGACTGGAAAAGCCCTTCTGAGCTGAGCAGCAATGGGGCAAACAGTGGGGGCAGCAGCGAGGAGCCCAGCAGCCCACAGCATAGATCAAAGTTCCCCTCTATGGGCATCGGGCACATCCTGAAGAAAAAGATTTCCCCGTTTGCCTTCCCACCCCCCGCATTTAAACCCGAGCCTGCTGTGGAGATCGAGTCACCGACTCCGTTCCATATGCAAACACTGCTCTGTGCTGGAGCTCTGAAGACCCTGTGCTGATCCGGTCCGTCCCAGACGTGTCCACCTCGAACCCACGGGACGAATCCTCTGACGGCGTACGCGGTCGGTCAGCGGCGGCTTTCAAACTCGAACCTTGAGGTGAACGTTCAGACGTTCAGACGTTTGTCCTTGGTGATGCAAAGAGAAGCATAATCAGAAGAGTGCCCCCCCCCCCCCCCCCCCCCCCGCGCTGAGCACTGTGTTATTTATTACCTCGACTGAGACCCGCCGGACCGTCTCTGATCCCGCACACAGACTCGACCCGTCTCAGTCTTTAAGACTCACGTTGGACTCCGTTTTGTTTTCCAGAGAAAAGACGCTGCGTCACTGCCTTTACATTCTGTACCTCAGACTCTGAAGCAATACTAAAGATTTGAATGGTTTTTAAAGAGCAGTGTGAGGAGATATGAAGCTGTAATTCCACCTGATCCGTTTGAAATACTCAGGTCTATTTTAATGATCTCTTCTCTTTTGTAATCTCGCTGAACGAGTCCTCTTTTAGCCAATGGGTGCAGACCTGGCCCGGCGGGACGAGCAGACGTGTTGTATGATCATGAACACAGTGTGAGTTTGTATATAAGCGTGGCGTCTGCGCCCCTCGCACTGCTGAGGTCAAAAAGCTTTCCAAATGTTTACTTGAATTAAAGACGACGAGCTGTTTTTTCATGATTTTTTACTGTTTGCATGTAATGGAGACTTTTGTAACGTGTTCTGTGGGGTTCTCGTTAACTCTTTCTGATGAAGCCGGGCTCCGACGGCCCTTTTGTAAACTTTTTTGCAGTTTTGAAGTCTCTGTGCTGAAGTGAAACACAGGTTTTATGTTGTACAAAAGATTAAATCTTTATATTTCAGACTGGATGCTGAACGTTGAGATCATTTTAATTTCTGCTGAAGTGATGAACGTTAACGCGTTTGTGATTTCATCTGTTACGCACGACACCACATTTGTTCCTTTTCCCATGAGACACCTGTGACGCGAGTGACAGCTGAAAGACCCCCTGTCCTGATTTAATCCCAACTGTTGTCCTGGCCTCTAAAACACACACACACACACACACACACACACACACACACACACACACACACACACACACACACAATCCCATATGTACATTAGCTCCATGTTTTAAGTTATTCAGAGTCCTGTTTTGTCTGCAGCAGAAAATCAATGGATTTATTATTTAACAAACATTACGTTTTATTTTTATCATCAATATTTTTATGTGGGAGGGACATGGACAGAACAGGCAAACTTCACCAGATTGGGATTCAAACCTAGACACTGTTCTGAGAGGAGAACATGCTAAGCACTACAACACTGTGCCACCCTTATATTCCTTTTTATAATTTTTTATTTCTTTATTATCTCACATCATTATGTTTCTTGTGTTTTGAAGTAAAATGGATTATAATCTTAATCCCGACCAATAGATCAGATTTTTGAACCTGACATCAGACTGGAATCATGTTTTTTTTTGTCTACAGAAGTGAAATGAGGGGAAACCCAAGTCCAGCGCTGCAAAGCAAAACACACACTTCTAATCTAATCAGCTTCTGCTCGTTAAAGTCTTCATTAGAGTCAACATGAGTCTGAACAGCGGCAGCTCATCCCATTCAATCTGTTCAGGATTAAAATCAGATAAGACTAATCTTGTTTTGAAAAGGCTTCTCCAGTGAACCAAAATTAAAGAGTTCTTTCCCCAAATTTAAAGTGAACAGCTGCTGCACACACACACACACACACACACAAAATCATAACGCATATTTAATGAGCAATTTAATTACCTGATTACATTCACAAAACTATTAAATTAACACATCACTCAAAAAACTAAGTTCTGAATGTAACTCAGGTTTAAAATTTAATAGTCGCAATTTTAAATCAACATTGAAAATTAATTAGTAAACCTAGTTTTCATATCAGTCAAAATATTTGTTTTGAACAACAAACTCACAAACTACAAAATCAGCATTTTATTTCAGAAGGGATGACCATTGGAACTTTGTTGTTCAGTAATGTGTTTTGTAAACGTGTCTGATAACAGGGTGTGGTGTTAAACACGGAACATTATCAGATCAAACTCAGATGATGCTCACGTTTCTGCAGATTATAACAGTATCATTCAATTTATAAATTTCACAGGTTTTTTGGACTTGGGTTCCATCAGAACAGCCATGCTGTTACAGTGCACCTGTGTCCTGCAGCTGAGAGGGAGAAAGTATGCGACTGTGAATCGATCGCAGAGGAGAAAGAAAAAAAAAACAACAAAAAAAGCATCAGCGAATCACCTCTGGAAAGATGCAGCGCCCGGACGCAGGGCCAAGCACATTAATCAAAATGACAGCGGCGCGGGGTTCAGTACTGAACCACAGAGCTGCAAGAGATATTCCACAAGAAAAGACAAAGGGCTGCAGCTGAACATCTGGACTGACGCTCACTCCGAACCCCGTCCTGAAGCTGCACAGCATCAAGCCATCAAAGACATTTTGACCAATTGCTTTGCTTCCTAAACTGGCATTTCTCCCTCCTCATTCTGGAAATAGAAGGAGTGTTTTGGACAAAGGGAGGGGGAATAAGAAGGGGGGGGGGGGTCGGTGAAGGAAAAAACCACATGGGGATTATGGAAGCAGAAACTCCGCCTTTTCAGATGATGGACGGTCGTCGGAGCGAGCTGGCTGGCTGCTGCGGAATCCAGGAAACGCTCAGCATCATGGCAACAGGCATGCAGCATGGCACTCTGTTTCCATGGCAGCCAGACCCTGGATACAGGCCGCTGGTTGGTTTGCAGTGATTGATTTCAGCATCGCGGTGCTGTTGTTATGCTGCTCCAGCGCTCGTGATTGGGGCGATTTGAAAGGACGAGCCAGCAGTTCCACTAAAACCCGGCTGCTGGGCATCTGACATCAGAACCAAACCAAACAGCCAACAACTGACCATCCAAACAACTCATAACGCTAGAAAGATTACACACATTAAACCTTACACAAAAAAATAATCAGAGAATAAACTTTAACATATTTATTTAAAGATGTTTATAAAGATAATCCACCAGAATAAACCACTAAAGAAGTGACTGTAATTTAATCACTCAGAGCAGAACATCTGCGTAAAATGATTTATGTTTTTAACCAAAGGGTAATGTTTGTTACATTAAACACAAAAAAGAGCAAAGAACTTTAAAAGAAACAGGAGATCGATTAATAATCTGTAATTTATGGATCGTGTTGTGAAGTTAATTCTTTGTTCTGAAGGTCCGTCTCGATTTCCAGCAGCCTTTGTCCTAAAGTCACGGCCAAAGATTTAATCTGAAAAAATACAACATCGAAGAAAAAGAGAGTTCTGCTTTTCTTCTTAAAATTTAAATGTATTTATTATTATTAATTATTATCAACATTTAAATTATCCACAAATCCACATCTTTCTTGTTGTTATTAAGAATAAACTTCAGATTTGCATTTGAAATGTTAAACTGTGTGTTTGGACCTCGGGTCTCCTTTATGAAATTTCTGAAATCCTTTTAATAGCTCAGTGTTTGCGGTCTCGCTGCCAACAATGAACTCAACTGCGGCAACAATAGCGCCCTCTACAGTCTGATCAGGTCAATACAAAAACAGAACCTTTTGTCCTTCTGTTTTCAATTCATTTTTAATAAATCAGTCAATATAATTAATACTTTCAATCTAGATTTTTAAAAATTCAATGTCAACAGAAAACAGAGTTTCTATCATAAATAAATCAGATTTATTAACAGGAATGTCCTGAAGCCACGGCACATTTTATAGACACCGGAATTAAAGGAGTAAGTTTATTTATTAGGACAGAATGCTGAATACTGACACGTTTCTGATTATCGTTCAGTTTATGAGGGACCACGTGCTTAACAAGCTACAAAACGAGATACGCTGCGTGTTCACTACAGTATTTATATTTTAGAGACTACAATTCATACGATCATAAACTTCAGCTGAGTGCAGATTCTATTTCAGTGAATCTTACAGTTGGGTGCTGTACAGGAGAACTGTATGATTCTTTCTGAATTCAGTCTAACCCGTCATGCAGCAGATTAAACACTTAGTCATGTAGAACTAAACGAATGTCATCCTTCAGGATTTAAAAACAGATTCTATATTATTTCAGTTTGTTTTGATGCCATACCTTCATCATCTGGCTTTCAAGGTTTTGTTGATACTCTAATGTCACAGGTATTTCTTCCCTGTCCACTGCTGCCATCTGTTGGCCAGGAGAACCAAGTACATAGCTACACAGAAAAAAACAGATTTAATCATATTTACTGAACTCAAGTCTGTGAAGATAAGACCCTCATGAATTTTGTCCTGTTGGATATGTATGAATGGACATGTTCTTCATCATCATCATCATCTCATTGCATCCCTGCATTCATTTCATAAACAACCAGACACAAACAAAGAAAATGCTCAGATCTTTCCATCAGTACTTTAAGAACATCAGGCCATAGAATAGAACTTTGATCACAGAACCTAAAAATTAAGATTGTTTGCTAAAAGGTCTTCTTTCCAGCGTTGCCCTCAGTTAGTGAGGACTTTTATTCTGTCACAGTAATATCTTTAGTTCAGTTTACCTCTCTATATTTTCGACGTTGAAGCAGAACAGAGATCTCTTGTAGTCCAGACTCTTCGGGGTGGACGTGTACATCAGTCCCAGATTGAAGGAGCAGCTGTGACAGTTCAGATTTACAACAAGACTACAAGAAAAGAAGAAAACAGGAGACAGGAAGTCGACACCACAAAACTCAACAAGAACCTGATCCATCAGATCTGAACGAGTTTCTGATCGTTAATTAAAGGACGTCTTACCATCCCGCGTCTTTACGGGTGCAGGAGACAAAAGGATCTTTGCCAATATCAACGTTGTCATTAACCCCTAAAACAAAGAGCATTCATAATATTAAAATACTCTTTAAATATTAATACTTTAAGATTAAGATCACATGACCTCCGTCCAGTCTTTATGTCCCTGACTAACTGAAGGTGTTTTAGCAGGTGTGAGTTTTCTTTGAGTTCCACTCACAGTGCAAAATGTTCTGAACCTCACTATCAAACAAATCACTATCACTGTGAGCATCACTATCAAACAAATCACTATCACTGTGAGCATCACTATCAAACAAATCACTATCACTGTGAGCATCACTATCAAACAAATCACTATCACTGTGAGCATCACTATCAAACAAATCACTATCACTGTGAGCATCACTATCAAACAAATCACTATCACTGTGAACCTCACTATCAAACAAATCACTATCACTGTGAGCATCACTATCAAACAAATCACTATCACTGTGAACCTCACTATCAAACAAATCACTATCACTGTGAACCTCACTATCAAACAAATCACTATCACTGTGAGCTGTCACTGTGCGTGTGTGTGCAGTGTGTGTGTGCAGTGTGTGTGTGACTTGACTTATAATTACATGTACTTATGTTTACATTACATGTTATTTTAATAATGGGATTAAATATAGTTAACACTAACGTTCTGCATGCAGGCCCACAGAGCCGGAGACGTGACGTCAGGCTGGATGTGGTCTGAGGTGATTAATGAGTTAATTAATCTGAGGTGATTAATGAGTTAATTAATCTGAGGTGATTAATGAGTTAATTAATCTGAGGTGATTAATGAGTTAATTAGTGTGTTAATGAAATGCGGCGTGTACTTTTCAGGAGGATCTGGTTGGTGACGTCATCACTGCCCGCCCACGACAGAGAGTCTCCGAACGGAACTTTACATTTAGCGCAAAGAAAAACCGCCGGCGCCTCAGAGTCTCTGTCCGCGTCCCGCTCCGCGCCGCCGCCGCCGCCGCCGCTCAGAGGATCCCCCGCCATTAAAAACGTCTCCTCACCGCCGCGCCAGCTCATCTTTAATCCGCCGAGCCGCCAACTCAAAGCTCCCGCCTTCACACAGCAGCCGCCCGCCTGCCCTCTGCCACAGCGCCCTCTGCTGGACGCGGCGCGCAGCGCTCCTCTATAGACCAGCGCGCCGGCGGTGTGCCACCAAATTTAGCAGCCATCAGATTCTGCACCCCACAGACAGCCGCCCGCCTGCCCTCTGCCGGACGTGGCGCGTTAGCGGTGTGCCACCAAATTCAGCAGCCATCAGATGCAGCACCCCACAGACAGCAGCCTGCCCTCTGCTGGACGCGGCCCGCAGCGCTTCTCTATAGACCAGAGCGTCAGCGGTGTGCCACCAAATTCGACAGCCATCAATTTCTGCACCCTATGGCACAGACAGCAGCCACAGCGCCCTCTGCTGGACACGGCGCGAATTTGGTGGACGGTGTGCCACCAAATTCAGCAGCCATCAGATTGTGCACCCCACAGACAGCAGCCGCTTCCACTCTCACAGACAGATCAAACAGAACGTCCACAGAGAGGCTGGAGGGGTTAAGGTTGAGCTGAGGGATCTTAATTATCAAGGTTAGTTTAAATAGATGAGCTGCTCCACAAACACTGCACATCAAAAGCTTTTTTAATTCACTTTACAACATTTTACATGTTCAATTATTAAGATAAATGTATAAATGTTTATTACATAAAAAAGTCCGTCAGCAGTAAACCACTTATTAATAACCACATGCAGCGAGTATAGTTTTATCGTGTTTTTCCCTCATGGCAGATTTATTTGTATTTTATTTTTGGTAGTGGAAACGGGCTTTCACAGTTTACAGTCAGATTTGATCTATGGTAACATGCTTGATTCACAGGTCAGTAAATGAATTCCTCCTCATTGGTTATTATTCTCCATTTATTTTGGATGCCATTTGATATTTGTGAGTCCTTGAAATTGTTTCTTCAAAGCCTGTCTGTCTGACCACTCCGACTGCAGGTAGGAATCATCGTTAGCTTCATCCAACTTCTGCAAAAGAACAGCAGCTTAATCCAGTGGATTGCAAATTTGAGTCTTGATTAGGATAATAATTAAAACCAGTTTATTGGAAGTGTTAGGTTGAGGGTCACTGTGAGGGGCTATGGGGACATTAAACACTGGGCTATAAAAACACCGTCCTATTCAACATTGATATGAGTGATGGAGCACCTCTGCTGGATGAGTGTGGTTCTGTTCACAGGGGAAGTCCATGAATCGTACTTTGATGTAGTTAGTGAGGTAAGTTCAGATATAAAGTCAGGGTCAGGTTTACATGACATTAATCATATATTTAATAAATCAGATGATTTAGTGAAGCTTTCTTACCTTAAGTTCTTCTTGTCTCCGGTAATAATGCAGCGTCATCTGTCTGTGCTCCTCCTCACTGATCACAGGTTCCCGTGCTGGTGCCCCCTGCCCTCTCTAAACTCAAGCACAGGCAGGGTGTTCAGTTAAATCACTTCCATTTGAGAAGACGTTATGACTTCACACAGAAAAGCAACACCGTCATCACACAGTATTTCAATTTGAATATGAAACAGTGCAGATCCACCACCTCAACGACACTGTCCCCTGTTCTGCGGCGTCCTAACTACAGAGCCGAGTTACAGTGTGAACAGAAGAACTACAAAAGATGGCGTCTGTCACTGTGTAACTGCAGATCAAATGTGTCCAGTCTTCTATAAAGTGATTTGTTAAACAGATGGTGGGACGTCGTTCTGTTGGATGATTGTGGTAATAAACCAAAGAAATCAGGAAAACGAGGTTTACCTTCATGATCTTCAACACAATCTTTGTTTTCTCATTTTTCCCGATATACTCGTGCAGCATTTTGCCGCGCTGCAACTCTTTAGCCGCCCACCACAGCTGAGCCTCGTCCTCTGAGATGACTTGCAGAGAGGCCTGTTAGGTTTCCAACAACAACCATCTGAGCTCCGTACGATCCGCGGGTTTACTGCAGAATCACATCATTCTAAAGATCAAATTAAAATGAGACTCAGACAGACCTGAGTTCCTGAAAGATCTTCCTGATTTTCAAACTCCATTCTGATTGGATCATGTGGTGGAAGGCCCATCGGATAAACGATCATCAGCGCTCCCCGTAACTGATCCAGAGCTTCTTGTATCATCTCCAGAGTGACACACACGTTTGCCTGCACTTGTTTCTTAAAGATTAAATAATAAAATAAAGACTATTTTAGATCTGTTATTCTTAGGATTTAATTAAAGTAAAAAGAACATGAACTTACATTAGAAATGAGAGCCTTGGCTTCTTCTATAGTTTTCTTTAACATGTTCTTCATTTTTTCATTAGGAGCTGACAGCAAGAAGATAAAACTGAGACTCCGGTATCTGAACTGCACTGTGTGTGTGTGTGTGTGTGTGTGTGTGTGTGTGTGTGTGAGGTAGTTTAGTGCTGCTGATGTAAAATAATAAGAATCTCACAAACAAAAAAGTTAGATTTTTGTTTCAGAAGTAAAAAGGTTTTTAGTCTGTAGTTTTTAGGGTTCATGAAAAATCAGTTCATAATAATTCCACATTTTTCCAGCTCTCTGTCCTCTGCCCTCAGTCCTCAGCTCTCTGTCCTCTGCTCTCTGTCCTTAGCTCAGTCCTCAGCTCCCAGCCCTCAGTCCTCTGCTCTCTGTCCTTAGCTCGGTCCTCAGTCCTCAGTCCTCAGCTCTCTGTCCTCTGCTCTCTGTCCTTAGCTCGGTCCTCAGTCCTCAGTCCTCAGTCCTCAGCTCTCTGTCCTCTGCTCTCTGTCCTTAGCTCAGTCCTCAGCCCTCAGTCCTCTGCTCTCTGTCCTTAGCTCGGTCCTCAGTCCTCAGTCCTCAGCTCCCAGCCCTCAGTCCTCTGCCCTCAGTCCTCAGCTTTCTGTCCTCTGCTCTCTGTCCTTAGCTCAGTCCTCAGTCCTCAGCTCTGTCCTCAGTCGTGAGTCCAGCACAGCTCAGTCAACACCTAAAGCTTCTTTGTGTCTGTGGTTCTGAATGTCTGAGTTGGGTTTGGATTTGTTTATTCTGGTGTTGGGTTCAGACGGGCTCCGTTTGGAACATGGTGCTTCAGAAGCTTACCGTAGCCATTTCTTCGTCCACATTTATCCTTTTCAATCTGAGCCCCACCGGTCGGAAGGCATCGGTCTTCCCATTCATCCTTCAGCTTTAAATCAGTAATCTGATCGTCAGTGAGGCCCTGCATGCCAGGTGGAAGCATGACGCCATGATGAGCCAGCTCAGACATCTCTAAATGAACAGACAGTAACAGAGCGACCGCATTAATCAGACCTTTACGTCACTCTGAAAGACCAGGTTCAGCCCTGCACTCGGTACCCGACCGTTCAACTGTTCAGTTCATTCATTTGCACCGTCTGCATCTCAAAACCCCAAACCCAAAACACACATTAAACCCAGCTTTGCTCTGGTCCCTTAAAAACCTAAAAAAAAAAAAGTTCATAATAAATTTTATTGGGAGGTGTCTTGGTTTATTATCAGGTGGTGTAGTGTTTAGTATGTTCTCCTCTCAGCGCTAAGGATCTAGGAAATCCCGATCTGGGATCTGAGTTTGCATGTTCTCCCGTGTCTGAGTGGGTTTCCTCCCACAGTCCAAAAACATTCAACTGAACTGCCCTGTTTTCATTTCCACTGTGTAATGAGTGTGACCACTGATGGACAGATGCATCTCTGTGTGTGTGTGTGTGTGTGTGTGTGTGTGTGTGTGTGTGTGTGTGTGTGATTACCGTAGCAGATCCTCTCCACCTTCAGTCTGAGGTTGTAGATCTTGGTGATCTGGTGGAGGAGCGTCTCTGTGTGTGTGTGTGTGGTGTGTGATTCCGCAGCACAGTCCTCTCGAAAAACAGGTTCAGATCTGAATCTGCCCTGTTTGTGTTGTGTGTGTGTGTAATGTGTGTGTGTGTGTGATTACCGTAGCAGATCCTCTCCACCTTCAGTCTGAGGTTGTAGATCTTGGTGATCTGGTGGAGGAGCGTCTCTGTGTGTGTGTGTGTGTGTGTGTGTGATTACCGCAGCAGATCCTCTCGATCTTCAGTCTGAGGTTGTAGATCTTGGTGATCTGGTGGAGGAGCGTCTCTGTGTGTGTGTGTGTGTGTGTGTGTGTGTGTGTGTGTGTGTGTGTGTGTGTGGTGTGAGTGTGTGTGTGTGTGTGTGATTACCGCAGCAGATCCTCTCGATCTTCAGTCTGAGGTTGTAGATCTTGGTGATCTGGTGGAGGAGCGTCTCTGTGTGTGTGTGTGTGTGTGTGTGTGTGTGTGTGTGAGTGTGTGTGTGTGTGTGTGATTACCGCAGCAGATCCTCTCGATCTTCAGTCTGAGGTTGTAGATCTTGGTGATCTGGTGGAGGAGCGTCTCTGTGTGTGTGTGTGTGTGTGTGTGTGTGTGTGTGTGTGTGTGTGTGTGAGTGTGTGTGTGTGTGTGTGATTACCGCAGCAGATCCTCTCGATCTTCAGTCTGAGGTTGTAGATCTTGGTGATCTGGTGGAGGAGCGTCTCTGTGTGTGTGTGTGTGTGTGTGTGTGTGTGTGTGTGTGTGTGTGTGTGTGTGTGTGATTACCGCAGCAGATCCTCTCGATCTTCAGTCTGAGGTTGTAGATCTTGGTGATCTGGTGGAGGAGCGTCTCTGTGTGTGTGTGTGTGTGTGTGTGTGTGTGTGTGTGTGTGTGTGATTACCGCAGCAGATCCTCTCGATCTTCAGTCTGAGGTTGTAGATCTTGGTGATCTGGTGGAGGAGCGTCTCTGTGTGTGTGTGTGTGTGTGTGTGTGTGTGTGTGTGAGTGTGTGTGTGTGTGTGTGATTACCGCAGCAGATCCTCTCGATCTTCAGTCTGAGGTTGTAGATCTTGGTGATCTGGTGGAGGAGCGTCTCTGTGTGTGTGTGTGTGTGTGTGTGTGTGTGTGTGTGTGTGTGTGTGTGATTACCGCAGCAGATCCTCTCGATCTTCAGTCTGAGGTTGTAGATCTTGGTGATCTGGTGGAGGAGCGTGTCCACTGATGTCTCCACCGAGCTGTTCAGGAGGAACTGACTGTCCCCCCCCCGCTTCACGTGGATCTGCACCATGCCCCCCCCGCTGCTCATCACACACATGCGCACAACGTTACAGAACTGTACGGAACACTGTTGTCGGTTCGCGTTACCATGGTGACACAACTCCACACTCACCTGCTGAAAAAGTTCGAGGCGCGTTACGAAAAATCCGTTTAAGAAACCAAAACCAGACGCCGCTGAAGGTCGCGCGCTTGTTGTAATGAATGTTAATGAAAAGTTTCTTCGTTACAGACACGAACAGTGTACGTAACACCGAGACGCGGCGCGTTACTGATGGGCTTCACAGCTGCGCAGGCGCAGGAACTTCGTGTCTCTGCCGTATTATTTCGTATAGCAGGAGCTCTAAAATATGAGGACAGTTCCGTTAGAGGGCGGGGACGAGGCTGAGGGCTAATTGGGCGTGGTATGTGTCAATCATTCTTACTCTAGCCAATCAGAACATTTCATTAACATAATAACAGCCGTAGTTTTCTGTCTATCATTTTAAATTCGGCTCAAACACACACATATATATATATATAGTTTATATATATATATATATATATATATATATATATATATATATATATATATATATATATATATATATATATATGGTATATATGTGGTATAAACTGATTTTGGAGGACAATTTCTCAAAAATTACCCATAATATCTAAACCATTATGGGTAATTTTTGAGAAATTGTCCTCCAAAATCAGTTTATACCACATATATACCATATATATATATATATATATATATATATATATATATATATATATATATATATATATAAAACTGATAATATATAAATACACACACACCCACACACATATATATATATATATAGTATCAGTTTATTTATTTATATATGTATATATATATATATTTTTTTTTTTGTATGCATACATGTGTACTTATATATACAAGGGTTAAATATATATACACCCTAAATATAAGGGTTAAAGTCCTTTAAACAAGTCTAATTTACAGCGTTCTGTGAACTACCGTAATACTGAGTATATAGGAGCACTAATATTTAAAGTGCGGTTGACTTCACCGTGAATCGCTAAAGCACGGATCACTTGACTCCGGTAAAGCTGAGCTGCAAAACGGACGCGTTGGAGACATTAGTTCTGACTTCCTCAAAAAAAAAAAAAAAAAACAGCACAAATTGTTGAATTCATTTTTGTTTTGTAGGTTAAAGTGTTAATAAATTGTGCTGCAGAATTAATATTGCTGATGAATTTGAATTTATTATTATTTATTGATTTTATTTCATTTCATTTTCAGTATCAAATGGCAGTCAGTTCAAAAATGTTTCTAGTTTAAATAAGGATTTCATTCGTTTCTGTTACAAACTAAAAGACAAAGTTAATAAACTGATTCTTTGTTCTAAGTTAATCTATATTTCTTTCCTTTTTGTTTTCTTTATTGTTAATAAGGATATATTGTTATAAAAGAGGTGTACTTAGAACAAATTTATAGACAAATGATACTACAGTGGGTGTGTAAAAATACTTTTTCATCCCATTTTGTCATGTACGGGAGGGGGGGCACAAAATGTTCTCTTCTTCCTAGGGGGGCTTAACAGAAAATAACTGAGAATCACTGCATTACACTCAAAGATGGCTGTGATCTTCAGACTCAGTGAGGTCGAGCGTGTGCTGTGTTCTGATGGAGGTGTTCCTCTCTTCAGTGTGAAACCTGAACAGCACATGGGTTTGTTTTCAGTGGAACATGCTGAGGGTTCTGCCACGCTGAACTAACTGAGGGTGAAGGTGCTGGACTGGCCAAGCATGCGGGGCATTCTCACACAGAAGCTAGAGAAGAACAAAGGAGGAGGATTCCAGTGGAACCTGTAAATGCCCAACAGATTTGGCAGTGTTGGAAAATAATGGTGACAACAAAAGAAACCTCGACATTCAATTAAAATGTCAGATCTTTAGTGATGTCCCATGAAAAAAACTAATATTCACAAAAGTGCTCAGTCGCTTTAATGAGATGCCGAATAAATAACACAGGCAGTTGTTCAGTTTTGTCTTTTAAACTTACTTTTTGGGATTTAAGATTTATTAATGTTGCTTTAAAAGAATGCGGTTCTGTAAAATGTGATGTACTTAAATTAATTTAGTGATGTGCTCTACATGGGACTTAAAAACATTTTAATCATTAGAGAAAAAACCTTTAGAATATAGCGCTCATGTGTTTTCTCATTTTAACTCTCATTCATTTCTGCTTAATTTGGTTCTGTGTTTAAACTGAGTGTGATCCATCACCAGCATTTATTACTCTGAAAAAACGTAAATAAAATGATCACATGACTGAAACTGAATCAATGTGAGAGAATTAATGCATGTTCTGGAAAAAGTGCAGGAGTGCTAATGCTTGATCATAGCTTTAAATAAAATGTACAACCAAACAAATATCTTTTTATGAAACAGTATATATTCTGTTAAACAACCTGAATTAAAATTCCCCAAGTAAATCCTAATTATTGTAAATCCTAATTAGGGAAAAGGTTTTAAAGTTGAGCACAAGTTAAGACCAATGCAAACGATTCCTCATTGTGCTCTAATAAAGTGGCCTGAGGGAACCCTAATGTGCTTAGTCAAGAATTTAAAAAAAGAGAAAAGAAGAATTTCAACAAATTATGGTAAATTAAAAGTACATATTGAAAAATTAAAAATCAGTTTGATGCATTTAATGTAACGCACATATGAGAATGTAAAAGTCACAAAAAGCAGTTTATAAAATGTACAAACCAACACAAATATTCTTAAAAAAAACTGAATTAATAGCAGGATATTTGTCATTAAGCATACGTGTCACAGATTTAGGGTTTCGTCCATTCTAAATGGTCACCAACTTTGAATTTGTGAAGTATACACCTCCAGTTTCAAGTACACTCGTTTCAGACCGCTTTAGGCTCCGGACCTTAAATTTGGATCCAAAACGCAAACGTTATTCCAACTTAAACTGGAGCTGAACGACGGCCGATGAATTCAGTGCAAAATCTCTTTGATCAGCAGTAGGTGGCGCTAGGGCAGTTAGCAGAGAGAGCATTTTAATAATGAGGTTACTTCTTCCTTGCATGCTGTCTGCGTGCCTGCAGCCTCTGTCTGCTGTTGCCTTGTTTCGAACCTGCACCGATCGAGAAATTGGCAGAAGGGGAGTCTGAGGAAAACAAAAAACGAAAAATGATTAAAAAGCACTTTAAGAAAAACCTACAACAAAAATCAACTGTTCATCCAGATTTACAGAAGACATCAGGCTTTGATGTATAAAAGTTAAATTAGTTCCTTTTTGCTGAACAGAAATGTAAAGGTCATTTAATCAGAAGTGTGCAGATGTTGACGTGGGTCAATAGACACCTATTCTTTTCTTTCTCTGTTGATTTGGACATTTTTAAAGCTTCTTTAGTCGCCAAACGACTTACAATCTGTTTAAGATGTTTATAGTGGCTTAAGAAACAGAAAAAAGAAATATTTGCAAATACATTTACAGTTTTTAATTAAAATAACATCCTTAAAGAGATCTTACTAAATGCAGAGGCACCAAATCCTTGTACTGGAGTTCCTGGAGGGGCAAATGAGATGCTGCCACCTGAAGCACCAAACGCAGGGGTGGAGGTTTCTGTGAAAAAGAACAAAATCAAATAAAAACACGCCAAACAGTTAAAAACTGGTATTTTTTGGTAATAATCAGGAAAAAGCACTTACCAAACACTGGTTTATTGGTCATGTTGTCCATTCCAAATGTAAACCCTGAAGGTTGCACAGCCGGACTCCCAAACTGTGAGTCTTTCATCTTTGGAAAACCAAAGCTCCTGGATTCTGCAGAGTTGACGGGCGTGGATGGAGCAGCTCCAAAAGGAAAGGTGGAGGTGGGGGCAGGAGAAGCACTTAAAGTGGAAGTGTGTGTATTCCCAAAGTAAGCAGGGGGTGCTCCACCGAACGCCCGCTGTGTTGAACTGGCTGCAGGTTCAGTCGCGGAAGCCGGTGCTCCGAACACAGATGCAGCGCCTCCACCGGCGCCACCGAAGGTAAAAGGTTTGCTCGGAGCAGAAGACTGAACATCAGCCGAAGCGGAAGCACTAAATAACGAGCTGAAAGTCGTCTGGGTCATGGGGGTGTTCGTTACTGTCGTATTATTATTAAATCCCGTGAATGGATTGCCGACGGCGTTCTGTCCGAATGTAAATGTGCTTTGCTGTCCTGTAGATGGAGCAGTCTGAGGTTTTAAAGCTGTAAACTGTGGAGCACTGATGGTGGTGCTAACATTTGAGGTTGTGATTGGTGTTACAGAGGATGCAGTTGCAGACAATGTGGTTCCAAAAGAGTTGTTAACCTTATTCCCAAACAACGGAGGAAAGGAACTTTGAGTAACTGAGGTTGATGAGGAGACTGAAGTGGCTGATGGGAGATGTCCACCAAATAGAGGAGTGGAATTCTGGGTACTGGAGGAAGATGATGAAGAAACCATGGTTTGACTATTATTAGTGCCAGCAATGAGTGAGGGAAAGGAACTCTGGGAACTGAGGACTGATGTGGGTATTGATTGGCTGTTCGTTGACCCCAGTGCTGAAACCAAGGAAGACGCCGGCTGAGTGCTCGGACCCTGAACCCGTACAGCGCTGCTTTGAGTAGCTGGTGCAGGGGACGGTGAACCCAACAATGGGCCAAAAACAGTTTGGCTGTTTGAAGGTGGAACCTGTTCTTGGCCTAACGTCTGAAAAAACTTAGATGCTGAGGGATTGTCTGGCTGTGTAGGAGGTACAGCAGATGTAGATGCTAGATTGGAATTATTGTGAGAAGTTGAAGCAGATGGTGTTTTAGAAGAATTCTGGGTAAACAGGCTGCCGTCATCAGAGCGACGGTTTGCTGCAGGCTGGGCAAAATCGGTCACCGTGCAGGAAGGTGCAGTCGAAACCTTGTGTGGCAGAACGGCGAGGGAGCTCTCAGACTTCACAGCTCCGAACTGATCAACGGGAGGCTGTGCCATCCGAGGGGTGAGCACTGAAACAAAAAAATCTGAATCATTAGAACCCTGAACATGTATTCAGACGGTATTAAACATAAGAAGCAGCTCTGTAATAACTTTTCGTTACAAATCAAAGGCACATAATCTGCTGCAGAACCAGACAACAGTTCAAATGAAAATAGTGGGATTCGGTAAAGATGAGTTTGTTGTACATATTCAGAAGGTTGTAACCTGTTGAGGTAGCAGCTGGTGGAGACACAACACCAGGAGGAGGATCCAGAATCGTGGCTTTACTGGATGCAGATGTAGTGGGCACCGCAGCACGGTTAGTAACAGCGCTGGCCATGGGCATCATAGTAAGGTCGATCGTTGCAGGAGAGGGATTGAAGGCCTGCGTTGAGTCGTGTGCACCAACTGAGGGTTGCGCCAGCTGAGGCAACAAGTCCACAGTGACAGGAAGTGTTGCTTTAAATACAGGACCCGGAATCTCTTGTTCTGGAAAAAAAATGAAGACGGGTCTGTTTGTTTTCTAAAATCAATGGCATGTTTAAACCCATCCATAATCTCATCTGTTTTAAATAAAGAGTCAATGAGCAGCAGTTTCATACAGAAATACAATGTCCTGCCAGAAAAAGGTCACCATGTGGATTTAACAGAGCTGAGCAGTCAGAGTGTGCTTTGGGATAATGACTGCAGGGGGGTAATGTTTCAGCTGGCTTTTAAAAGGTGCAGTGAGGAGCTTCTAATCTGATAAACGACAAATTAACGGTAATCTTTTTCATGAGGGTTAAATTACAGGAACGCTCAAGCACAGAAAACATCCAAGGACATTACTGAGGGCACGGATATATTCCAAGACAATGCCAGGATTAATCAGGTTCAGAGAGCATACAGAATGTCCACGATAGGGTCCCCTGAACCCCACTCAAAATACTTGGGAGATGATGGAGAAGACTGTGGAGAGTGGTCCAGCTCTTTCATCAGATTTTGTGGGAGAATTAATAAAATTATAGAGAAATAATCACATTAAGCTGCTGTAATTAATCACTTTGCTCTGCTAGAAGTCATAAATTAAGTGGGAACTCACCTGGATCCCTAAGGACCTTCTGAATTTGGCTGAGGGCGGTCCTTTTTTCCATGTCCAAGTCCTTCACAGTGATTGTGCATGCAAGTTCAGGAGGTGGGGGCTACAACGTGGACAGCCTCATTAATATTCAGAATGCAGACCATCAGCCTATCATCTTGCAGGTCATTACGCATAACTCACCAGGGATATCGGATCTCCTCCGCACTTGGACATCAGTGTGATTCTGCGCCTTCGTTTTCCACTGCTATTTCCTGTCGAGTCAAACTTAGATTCAACAGGAGTCTCTGATGCAAGACGTTCCTCTAAAATACAAACACAGCAGCCATTCTGTAGTGAAGTTACTGACATTAAGTGTGCTCGGACACCTTTTTACGAATATAGAACTATTCATACCTAAACATGCAATTAACTCATACTAATTGCAAACTTCATCTTGACCACTGTCTCGTTATCCAAAGCCAAAGCAGTCTTACCCAAACCGGAAACCCTCTCTGCAGCTGCCTCATTAGATTTCACAGGGGAAGCAGAACTCCGAGATGCATCATTCTCTTCCCTATTAAATGATAATTAAGCAGTCACATCAGGTTACCGTGCAAAGAAACTTAAAGTCTAACCTGACGATGTCTGTTTAGGGCTTATACTTACTTTCTAGATACTTTCTCAGGAGTTGTGCATTGTGAAGATCCAGGACTCACACGAGTTGACAAATTAAGTCTGGAGCCTACTCTCTTCTACAAACACAATTGTGAAAAAGCAAATAAGTTTACAGCAAATAGATCAAATCAATAGCAGTTATTCTAAATCAAAGTTATTGACAGGTCACCATAATCATACAGAACAGACTGCAAAATGGTTTTCATTACAGATTGAAAAATAAATGATGTGGAGCCTGTGGACGGAAGACAGAGTTGGTCTGCAGATTAGGAACCTAGTTGCAATTTTACAGAAAGCAAAAAGGATTAGAAAATAATATAAACTATAAAAATATGTTATGTAAGGTAAAACAAAAATATGGTGTCACAAGAAAAGAAAGCCATGTGTGAGCAGAAGCTGAGCGAGAAGAAAACAGAAAACCTGAAGAGGAAGGGACTCCCAGCCTTCAGTCTAATGCTTCTCCCTCTGAATAATGCAGTTCTCTATGTGTACAAACCCCAATGCTCTATTATTATTATTATTTTTATAGGCAGCATGTCTTTTCAAATAAATCTATTCTTAAAAAGGGGAGTTCCGTTTTTCTGCTCCAATGCAGCCAGAACCATCGTCTGAGCCCATCAAAACTAAACGTGATGTGAAACCATCAGAGCTGAACGGCTGATGCTGAGTGTAGAGTGCAGTGTTACCTTGCTGAACATTTGAGAGCTGTACGAGCTAGTAATGGGGTTGTGAACCGATCCAGACACACCACACAAAACAGGATTGCTAGTAACGGAGCTTGTGGAAGAGGCTCGAGATCTTTTTACTGTGGACTCCTCCAACACAGAACCGTGAAACCCTCTCTTTAAACTTCCAGGTCTAAGAAAAAAAGAAATGAATCAAGCATGAGCGTGATGCACTGAGTTTTCAGTTTTTTAGAAAAATGCACTGTAATTTGGATATTTAAGCGAGGTACTGTTCCTGAACACAAAACAGAAAATATCTGGTTTTTAAAATCAGGGTTAAATACTAAAGTCGTATATAACACAACATACCTTGGTATAAGTTGTGATGGAGCACCATTGGCCTGCAGCGACTCAAACGCTGAATGAGAGCTTCCACTGCTGTCGTTCCGCCTGAAGAGAAAGAATCGGTCTGTTCCATTATCATGAAAGAAACTAAGCAACAGTTCCAAAACATTTAAAGAATGGGTTAAACATTTGAACATTTAACGGCTCACTAAAATCACTATGGCAATGCAAAAATAATCTTTAAATCACAAAATTGGGCACTTGAACTTTAATTAGAGATAATTATTAATGCGTTGCTGTGAAAATTTTGTGCATGTCAGATTTGTTCGCAACCCTTAATAAAAATATATTTCTGAAATATTATGAATATTATAATATAATATTATGAAAGTTTGAGAAAGAAAAGAAAATCGACAGCCGGCTGCCTCCTAAGTGATGGGAGTCTTTAAATACCTTCTTTTGCTCTTTAGTTTAGTTTCAAAGTCTCTGTCTTCATTGTCAGCATCTCGTTTACGGCTCCCTCTGAGCATGTTTAGTACACTCTCTTTAGAACACGGGTCAGCATGGGCTTCGAACATAGCGGGTGCGACGGACCCTGGGGAGGTCAGCTGAGAAAATCTGAAGGCATACCAAAAATATCCAATGATCTTTGAATGACTAACACTAAATATCATAAAACACAGAATCACAAACAAATGCAACAAAACATTCAACAATTTTTACAATAAAGATTATGTCTGTAATAAATATATCTGATGAAAAACACAGCAGTACTTACAATGGTGAACATATTTTGTTGTCGGGTCTCGCAATCTTAACTGTAACTGGACTGCAGTGAAGTGTGTTGCGCTGAGTGAGAACGTTCTTCTTGTGGAAACCGTCCCACTGAACTGGGGGCAACACACCCACAGGAGAGGCTCCAAGTTGTTGCAGAGGGTAATGTCTTTTGGGAGTTATGGTGAATCTACCACCAACAGGCTCACTGTTCCCATATGAGAAATAAAAATAGAAATAAGAAAAATTTAAAATGAGTCACCATGAGGAGTATAAGTGTGTGTGAGAGTATGATGAGTAAGTGTGTGTGTGAGTATGAGGTGTATAGGTGTGTGTGTGAGTATGATGAGTATGTGTGAGTAAGAGGTGTGTGATGAGTAAGTGTGTGCGAGTATGAGGTGTATAGGTGTGTGAGTATGATGAGTGTGAGTATGAGGTGTATAGGTGTGTGTGAGTATGATGAGTGTGAGTATGAGGTGTATGTGAGTATGATGAGTAAGTGTGTGTGAGTATGATGTGTATAGGTGTGTGAGAGTATGAGTAAGTGTGTGTGAGTATGAGGTGTATAGGTGTGTGAGAGTAAGTGTGTGTGCATGCAGAACCAGTTCAACCGAGATTCTGAAAAACATCATCTCTGAGAGAAAGGCTTCTTCACAGAACCTTCATATTTTCCAAATGAAACTCAAATCTAAAGCTCATTTGAAGTGAAGGCTGGTCAGACCTGGTTGGGGCAGCTGGAGCCCCACATGCTCAGATTATGGAGGGAAAACGGGGGGGGGGGGGGGGGGGGGGGGGGGGGGGGGGGGGGGGGGGGGGTAGGGTGGGGGGGGGTCCAGGGAAACATGACTTTAATAACAGCACGTGTTTGATCTGTCGTTCAGACTGCGTTCATGAGAAATAAATCCGAACCGAACCGAACCGGGCGGCGGAGCGCAGACGGGTTTTAAGCTGGATTTTACCCGAAAGACAGTCTTCTGTTGGGAGTCAGAGCAGCGCGGTTGGGCCGGCGGAGTCTCTCCCGCAGCTGCTCTCTTCCGGCCGGGGAGCTGTCCGCCGGCCTGTCCGCTTTCCGCAGGTAGCTCCCCATCAGAAAGTCCCGCGGACTGAAGACCGAGGAGTCGCTGAACGCCGGCTCCCTCCTGTACACAGCCGAAGCGCGATGGAGAACCGCGGGCGTCGCTGCAGTCTCCCCCAGCCTGCGTTTATCCGCCCCGGTCCTTCTGCGCTCAGGCACCAGAAGCACGCTGCCCGTGGCCCCCGCCAACCAGCGCCGCAGTGCCGCGGCGAGAGTCAGCCCACAGCGGGGATTCAGGCCTAACCGGTGCAGCAGCGACAACTCCGACAAGCTCTGATAATAAAGGACGGCGGCGCCGCCGAAAAGCACGGGCACGCAGAGCGCCGCCGGGATGGAGCTCCACACGAACAGCAGCAGCGTGAGGAGGCCGACTGACAGAAACGCGAGCTGCCGCCGAGCCGCGGGAGACATGGCGGAGTTTAACCGCCGAGCAGCAGCTCCCACAATGCCTCTGAGCCGCACGCGCGATGTTATTACCAAGGAATTGTGGGAAATGTAGTAAACTGTGTGCAGTCGAGTAAGCGCTCTCTGTCACACTCCGCAGACATTCTCACACCTCCTCCATATTTAATCATTTCAGTCGCTCAGGGTGCAATAAGTGATAAATAAGACTCAAAGTGTGTGATTTAAACAGGAAAAGATGATGAAGTGCGAGAAAGGACAAGGTAATCTCAGATTACTGTCTAATATCTGATTGTGATAAAAAGAAAACAACAGCTCAGTAACAAAAACCCGACTGCAGTTCTAAACGGTTCTAAACGTTTCCTTAGTTTCGACTGAGCAGGGCGAGGCGGGGGGGTGCGTGTCTCTGAATTAATAATCACTGATGGGACTCCGAGTGTCTCTGTCTCTGTCCACCTCCTGCTCTCCACATTTAGAACATTGAGCTCCTCTCTGTGGGTTCTACCTGGAATATATACAAAGGCTGAAACGGTTACCCCGACAACCGGGACGCTCAGCGGCTGTCATGCTTGTGACGTCACTGGGAAACGTTCCGAGTAAAAACTAATATTATAATGACAGGGATGTCGTTCACGTAAATGAGTAAATGTCAATTAATAAAAAGGGAATGTAAAATATGAGTAAACCAATAAATAGCATAATTAATTATAAAAAAAATTACATATTAATCATTAACAAATAATAACAAAACAAATACAACAAATTTCATTTCACAATAAATGTGTTTGTATAAATGGCTGTATATATATTTCCTTTTGGGAAAATGATGCAGTAGAGTTAAACTCTTTAGTAAAATTATACCTTATATGGGTATTAAGTAACACAACGAGAGTGATGATATACTTTTTTATGTATTTAATCTGAATATATATATATATATATAAATAATATTGTTATAAAGCTACAGGTATGTGATCTTTTAATAATAGTTTTTTGTATTTGTTTGCCATTCATTATATGGTTATCCACCAAAGTAAGATCAAAGAAGTTTGCAGTAAAAAAAAAAGGTTCCATATAAAAAGGTATCATCATCATGAATTAGGAGTTGAAATGTAAAGTGTGTTTGATGACGGAAACGGAGCGCACGCGGGCATCAGGACTTTTATTCTGTATGTCGCGGCGGCGGTGATGGCGGTGTGTGTGAGTGTGTCCGCGCTGCTGCAGGCCGCGTCTCTCCGCGGGGGGGATGAGGCTGAGGCTGAGGCTGAGGGTGAGGGTGAGGGGGTGTGTGTTCTCGGGGTGTTCGGTAAGAGCGCGCTGCAGGACGGATGTTCTAAAGAGTCTCTGATGAACGTGCTGGCGGACCGGAACCTGTTCCCTCAGCTCGCGGACGGCGCGCGCGGACCGGAAGCGGGCAGCTCGATCAGCGCGTACCACAGCGCGGACTCCCGCGTGCTCTACTTGGTGTTTACGTCCGTGCTGGACAGTCAGCAGCTGCTGCGGGGCTGCGAGGCTCTGAGCGCGGGGGCCCCGGGGGGTCCGGGGGGCCCGGGGGGGCAGGCCGAGGCGCAGGAGCTGTGGAAGGCCGCGGAGCAGGAGCAGTGCGTCCAGCTGCTCTTCCTGTTCTCGCTGTGTCACGTGCTGCTGCTCGTGCACCCCACGTGCTCGTTCGATGTGACGTATGACCGGCTGTTCCGCGCGCTGGACGCCCTGAGGCAGAAGGCCTTACCTGCGCTCAGGTGTGCTCTGAAGGACTGCCCCGTCTCCAAAGAGTGGAAGCTGAACTGCCGGCCGTGCCCCCCCCGCCTGCTGTTCGTGTTCCAGATGAACGGCGCGCTGCGGGGGGGCGTGGCCGAGGGGGGCGGGGCGGACAGGTGTCTGAAGCACTCCCCCCGCAGGCGGCTGCAGCACGCTTTAGAGGATCAGATCTACAGGATCTTCAGGAAGAGCAGGGTCCTCACCAACCAGAGCGCCAACTGTCTGTTCACCGTGCCCTCCAACCAGGCCTTCGTCTACGTCCTGGCGGGACGGGAGGACGGGCCGCTCGGCTCCCTGTTCGGGCAGCTGCGGGCCCATTGCGACCCCGGCGCGGGCGCCCCGTGCCCGAGGCGGTACCGGCAGATGCGGCACGCGGGGAAGCAGCCGTCCTTCGGCGTGGACGGGCGGGGGACGTCCGGCGCGGCCCAGCCGGGGGACTGCACGCTGAAGGAGTTCCTGTGGCAGCACATAGAGCTGGTCCTGAGTAAGAAAGGCTTCGACGACAGCGTGGGACGCAACCCCCAGCCCTCTCACTTCGAGCTGCCGACCTTCGGGACGTGGGCCCGCGTGGCCTCCGCCCTGTACCAGGTCATGGTGGAGAACGACGACCAAGAGAGCGCTTTTAAGGCGCACGGTCAGTTAAAGGTCCTGGAAAGCTTTCTCGATGCTGATGCCAAGTTCTCAGAAAACAGGTGCCAGAAAGCCTTGCCCTTAGCCCACAGTGCGTACCAGTCCAACCTGCCACACAATTACACCACCACCGTGCACAAGAACCAGCTGGCTCAGGCCCTGAGGGTGTACAGCCAGCACGCCCGCGGCTTGGCCTTCCAGCACTATGCCCTCCAACTGCACGAAGACTGCTACAAGTTCTGGAGTAACGGGCACCAGCTGTGTGAGGAGCGCAGCCTGACCGACCAGCACTGCGTCCACAAGTTCCATCTGTTACCGTCAGCAGGTTCGAGCTTTAGATTTCCTGAAATGACCCTCACACAAAATAATGAATCAATAGGGATCACCATGCATCATTCCCAAAGTCTGTAATGTACCCCCGCGACCCCAATAGAGGATAAAGCGGCAGATAATGAATGAATGAATATTTAAAAAATAATAATCATAATAATTTTATTTGTATAGCACCTTTCCTAAAAACTCAAAGTGCTTCACAGCAAGGACCTACATACAAACACAAGAAAAATACAAATAAACAGCAAGTAAAATAACAGTAGCATGGAGTAGAATGTAAGAAAAGTAAAAAATAGAACAAAAACATAAAAGATATGTAAAAGAGATTGTAAATGCCTACAAAAAGATAAAAAAGAAAAAAAGAACATGGTGATGTACAATAGAATGAGGAATCCTGATAAAAGTAAGTCAAGCGCTATAAGCGTCCCTAAAAAGATGAGTTTTAAGTAAAGATCTAAAAGAATTCAGGCCTGTAGCCACTCGGATGTTATTAGGGAGCTGGTTCCACAGACGCGGTGCAGCAGCTGAGAACGCTCTGGTTTTTGGTACTGTGAGTAAGCTGGAGCTCGCTGAGCGCAGAGATCGGGGAGGATGATGGTGAGATAACGGGTCTGAGACGTAGGCCGGTGCAGTGTTGTGTAGGGCTTTGTACGTAAGCAGTAGTATCTTATAAGTGATTCGATGTGAGACAGGTAGCCAATGTAGGTTTTTGAGTATAGGTGTGATATGTTGATGCAGACGGGTGGACGTTAATAACCGGGCAGCTGATTTTGCACAAGCTGTAGTTTATTTAAGGTACGCGACGGTAGACCGAATAGGACAGTGTTACAGTAATCTAGACGTGAAGTGATGGATGTATGTACGAGGCGCTCGGCATCTGTATATGTTCAGTACGATCGTATACGGGCGATGTTTCTAAGGTGAAAGAATGCAGTCTGTCTGATTTTATTTACATGTGAGTCGAAGGATAAGGTTTTGTCCAGCATAACACAGAGATTTTTGACATGTGCAGATGGAGTAACACTTGAGCTGTCGACAGATACTTTGATGTGACCTGCAGACTCAACAATGGACTTGGGCCCAATAAGAATTACTTCAGTTTTATCAGAGTTGAGCTTTAGAAAATTACTGTGCATCCACGATTTAATGTCTCTTAAACAGTGGTTTAAAAAATATATTTAAAATTTATGGGACAAATACGATAAAATTAGAAAATAAGTGAGCATTTTAAATTAAAATTCTCTGACTAAATAGTTGATGCTTATGTGAACAGTATGTTTAGTAATTGTAATGCTTTAGACTAACTCTGTTTATAATGTGTGTGTAAGTTAACGAGCGTTTAATTGTCTTTAGGAGAGAAGCCTGATATGGACCACAACCCTCCCATTCTCTTCCACAACAGCAGAGGGCGCTCTACAAGTGCTTGTAATTGTGGCAGAAAGCAGGCCTCTCGAGAAGACCCCTTTGATGTTCAGTCTGCTAATTATGATTTCTATCTGGTTGGTACATTTCTGAGACCCTGAGAACAATGGAGATTTTTTATTTAATGATGAAGTTAATGGGAGGTCTGCGTTAACGATTGAGCCGTTTGTTTTAAATATATTTTATTTTTAATATATGATTGTTTTAGAATAACTTCAAATAATAGAAATGTGACTCTTCATTCTGTCATTCAGATGCTTGAAGAAAAGTGTTGCAGTAAATTGGAGAGGATAAACTTCCCCGTGTTCCAGGCCAGCACAGCTGATCCCGCTCCGGCCTGCGACGAGGCCGGACCTTCAGACGTGTTCATGTCAGATGTAGAACATTTGAAAGCAAAAGAGACTGTGAACCACACGCCTGGTGAAAGCACCAGTCTGAGTCTGGCCCTCAGTCTCGGTCAGTCCACGGACAGCCTGGGCGCTTATGCAGATGGAGCAGAGGGCCATGAAAAAAGACCAAGTGTGGACAGACAGGCCTCCACTGTGGAGTTTTTACCTGGGATGCTTCACTCCGGATGTCCCAAAGGACTTCTTCCTAAATTTTCCAGCTGGTCCCTGGTTAAGCATGGACCGTCCAAATCATACAATAGCCTTGTGGGTTTGGAGCAGCCCGGGTTCCTCCCTGGCTCAGCGTTCCTGTTGCCGTGGGACGTGGCGATCCGAAGCCGCTCCGAGGTCGACTCTGGTCTGAATGATGCGCTGGACAGTGGAGCGTCCTCTTGGCCGGCTCCGAATAAAGTCCCAGCTATTAAGCGCGGCTCTGCCGGGATCAACCGCAACAGACGGAGAGATGATGTTGTTCGTGTCTATGTGGGCTTCGAGTATGAAGATGGCAGAGGTCGCCGTTTTCTCAGCTCTGGTCCAGATAAAGTCGTAAAGGTTCTTGGACAAGGAGGCGCTAAGGAGCCGGCAACGAGAGCCCTAAACTCAGACATGCCTCTGTACATCCCATCTCCGGCTCAGGGCAGAGGGATCAAACCTCAGTATGCTCAGCTGACCCGTCTGTTTGTCGTAGTTCCCGATGCTCCCATTGAGATTACACTGAGTCCACAGGTGAAGTCCGACTGTCTGTTTACTTTTATTTGTCTAATGGATCACAATGCTAATAATCAGACAAATTATTATCTGCAAATAAATTCATTTATGAAGTCCCATAACTAATTTATAAAGTTCAGCTGTGAGCGGTCTCAGTCAGGTCATGCCCTCCCCTCAAAGGTCTGGAGTCTGGAATACTGCTGAGCAAACGATAGAAAGGCATTAAAACTTACTTTACAGATCAGACCATTGATCAGCCATCAGAGAAAATAAAGCTAATGATGACGAGCCCATCACTCTGACCCTATCATTCCCACCGCCGCAGTCGCTCACACTGTAAGCATGCTTTTAATTAGGGATTTAAAAACTGCACCTAATTAAAGCTGGAAGACTGTAAAAGAAAAACCTTAAAACCTATTTTGGTTTAAAAGAGATTTAATATTGGCACCGAGGTTCACCTTACAATAGAACAAAGCTGAAAGATTAAAAAAACATACTGCTGAACCAACAGCAATTTTAAAGTCACACTCAAAGACCCGCGAGAAGGTTACTGAACTTCCATTTAATATTTAATCCCAGTGATTAACAGAGACAGGCTGTAAACTCTGACACTATAAAGTATTGCTGTTCAGGGACAGAATAACAGAATTACAGACACACTATTAAAATACAGGAACTGTAGTTAAACACTCTGAGATGTTCAAATTTAATTGAATTAAAAACTTTATTGTGCTTAAAAGTATTTATAATTTACTAAATCAAGGACTTTTGCTATAAAAACCAAATTCCTAATTCTTAAAATGACATATGATTCCAAAACTCAATAGAGCCCAAGTTTTCCTCCTTAAATGTATTCTTTTTATTCTGACCCAGAATTAATGATTTTTAATTTAAAGCTTTCTGATTAATATAATTAATGAACAAACGTGTGATTGTAAATGGGTTTATGTAATGTACAGACAGAACATATTCACTTAATTCATTTATTTATCTCCACAGGTTCAGCCTGGACCTCCACCCTGTCCGACATTTCATCCTGAACAACCTGAGGTTGTACTGCCCCCTGATGGACTTTGGGTGCTGCGGTTCCCGTATGCCTATGTAACAGACCGGGGTCCATGCTATCCACCAAAAGACAATCAGACACTTATAAACTTTAGGGTGTTGAAGGGAATTCTACGAGCTAACACGGCCAGTTTCCCTGGCTGACCTGACCCCTGACCTCTGACCTGACCCCTGACCTGACTGCTACTATTCATGAAACCTTTCACTGGAAAGCATCTGCTTCACGCTTCTTTCATCTTTTACATTGTGTCTTAGCTTTTGTTCTATGATGTGTGTGTGTGTGTATATAAGTTTAATACGTATTTACAGAAATATGAATCTCATTCTCTTGACGTCATATTAATTTAATGACTTTCTGAACATGTGTTATTATTGGATGATTAATTGATGGGCGGTAGTTTATAGCAGTGTTGGGATAATTTGTAAAAGTACAATAAAATAAAAATCTGTGATTTGTCATTTCTCTTTAATCTTTCTATAACAAGGGGGTTTCTGGGAGATTTAGTTGTTTTGCTGACAGAGTATGTCTCTCCATTTAATCGTCACTGACCTGCATTTTTGGAAGCAGGATGAATAGTTCATTTTTTAATTGTTGCTCCATAGAATCTGAAATGTGGACTCCTGACCACAGAGAACATTTACACAGTGTTTCTGTCCACAGAAAACACACCAGCATTTCTGTTCAAAATCAATAATAATCAAGAAAACAGTTGAATTTTATTGGAACTCCTGACTGCTGAGTATAAACATCCAAAATAAAAAAATGACCAAATGTGTGTCATCTGTATATTAAAATAGATTATCTAAATAAATCCTGTAGACATGCATGCAGTCCTTTCTTAAAAGAAAGAAAGAATAAACAGTATAACACAGGGACATGATTCAAAACAACCCTTCCTGATACTTGGTTGCACAAGAGGCAACAATAAGAGCCTTAAATGCTTTTATTTAATCATTTGTGAGTTAAATGTTTGCAGGGTTGATTTTTTCCAATGGCAGATTTGAGCTTTTGGATCAGGACTCATTTCTTTATTTATAAATCATTATTATAAAGTTTATTATCGAGCTGAAGAGCCCGTTTGCGGGACTTTGGATCACGTGGCTTCAGTTCAGAGCTTCAACTGAAACGAATCAATGACGTGTTACAAACAGGTGATTGTCACGCGCCGTGTCTCCACAGGAGGGCGGCAGAGGCACATGTCTCATTCGCTGCGGTCCGCGACAAAAACTACAACTCCCAGGAAGCACTGCGGCAATCAGCTCTGCCCCGGCTCAACTGATTTAAAGCCGCGGTTTGCAGCGTCTCCTCGCCCCGCCGTCGCTGTTTTCATCCATCAGAGTTAATAAACTGCTCCTCTCTTACTGTGTGTGTGTGTGTGTGTGTGTGTGTGTGTGTGTGTGTGTGTGTGATGCCCCGCCCCTTTCACGTTCTCATAGTCAGCGTTCTCATTAAATCAGCTGTGATTTCCTTTCTGATGGTTTAAATCTTTAGACTGGGACGCTTTAAGAATCACGTGACTTCTTGTGAAACTCTAACTTTTTATATTTACAAATACAATCTGGTTCAGTTTCAGTAATGAACTTCTCTTTTGGTTGATTTCCTGTAAACTGGTTCCCATTGCCCTCACGGAGCAGCACAGCATGACCTAAACCTGAAGCCAGCCGGGCCCCGACCCCTGGACCCCGCTGCCCCGCGGTTCCGCTCTGCTATAGATGTGATTGAGCAGCAGCAGCAGCAGTCTCCCCCCCCCCCCCCCCCTCTGTAAGGTGGATCTCTAGTTTACATGTTCCTCTTGTCTCTCAGTCCCTAGATCCTCCCCTGGTGTCACTGTTCCTCATGCCCATTCAGGGGAGACCATTTCAGGATTAGGGCAGATAGACCCAGGACAGGGCACCAATCCATTGCTTGGCTCACACACACACACACACACTACATAGGGGCAATTAAGAGTGGCCAATTCACAGTGAATCCATGTTTTTGGACTGTGGGAGGTAACGAGAACCCAGAAAAAACCCACAGGGACACGGGGAGAACATGCAAACTCGTGGACCTGCTGACCACTCTGCAACTGTGCTGTCTTGAGTTTTGTAAAATAATTAGTAAATAGTTTAATAACAGTTAGTTAATAATAGTTTAATATATATATATATATATATATATATATATATATTATAAAGTAGTTCCAGGTTCATGGAAAGGCTTACAAACAGGGGGAGGGGTAACATTCCATGCTGTTGCTTCACCGGAAGTGATGTCATAAAGTAAAGAACCACCTACCTTTTACCTGAACAAAGGGGAAGGGCCAGACAGAACTCTGAAGAGACACAGAACAAAACAAGGAAACACTTTTGTGACAGTTCTGTTTTTCATGTGAATAAAAAGAGAAGGGATTTTGAAAGTTTTTAATTTTAAAGATGGATGTCCAAGAGAACTCCCCAGGGATTATGGGGTTTCTGAAGGCTTTTGATTCATGTGAGTTCGAAAGTTGGGAGAAGATAGGCTCCGGTGGATTTGGACAGGTTTATAAAGTTCGGCACGTACAGTGGAAAACATGGCTGGCTGTGAAGTGTCCTCCCAGCCTTCATGTGGACGACAAGTAAGTGGAACACGTTTAGTTTCTTATCTTCAGAGTGATTCAATAATCCAGTTTTATAACCATATTCTCAATAAAGGAAAATAAATTCTTTAGGACAAACGATACATAGAATAAATCCAGATGTTACGTATGACTTACACAACATTATCCATAAAAAAGTTTACATTTTAATGAAGTTTATTCAAATAGATGGCAGACATTTGATTTTAATTAATTGTGACAGCATTCGCAGTGAACGGCCCACATTCTTCAGTGCTTCACCGTAAAGGTTCAATAAGCATAAAGAGGAGAAGAAACATTTTTTGCGTGAAATAGAAGCAGCAGGTGTTTGTTCTCTTCTGAAATGTGGTACGCTGGTGTCATGGACTCAATCAGCAGATACGTTTGCACTGATTACACCATAAACAAAAACCTTTTAGAATATAACCCAATAAAAACAGATGTCTATTCACTTGTAACTTTATGGTTTTCTTTATATGTATATAATTGATCATTTAAAGTTATTGTTGATGAAAACAAAATGCGTTAACTTTGTTACATTCATGTTAATGTTAATGTTAAACATACACAAAATTTAGATCAACGAACTCTTAAGCTTCTACACTACTGACCTTCACATAACGAGCTTTTTAGGAAACCTTTTTAGAACATTTAAACGAGAAGTTAATCTTAAGTGGTGTCAGATGGAGTGGGTTATGTGTGAGCAGCCCGATGGGTTTGAGATGACGCTGTTAAATGGTCAGAAATTTGCATATCAGATTGTTAGTGGCAGCACAAGTGAGTATGTGTGTTCTTTTGCATGTTCTCTGCATGCTGCTGCAGCTGTTGATAACCTTTGAGCAAGCTGTGAGCTCAAAGCAAGCTTTGTCTCTCTCAGTGTAATGTGGCTCGAGTTTGTGGAGATCATGTGTAAAGTGTGAGTTGTGGAACCGGTTGCACCAGACTGCGTTCATGAAGAGCACCTTTTGTGTAATTGTAAAGAACTGAAGCAGGAGATTATACAACCAGAGTACACCTCTCCACTGTCCATCCCTTCCTATTCACCTTCTAACTGTTGTTCTCCCCACCCCCATCCTGTTACCTTTAAGGATTCTTGTAGTTTTAACCTAAATGATTTGGAACTCCTTTGGTCCTCAGGGATATAAAGATATTGAGCTCCACAGACTACATACAGACCATGAACCATGTCTTACTCGGTTAGAAATTGAAGTAAATATAAAAGGTGATGCCTTGCATCATTCTGTAGTTTTAATACTTATTACCTCTGTTTACTTTAACGATAATTATTAAAGGCACTAATTACATCTTTTTCTGTTTGTTCAAGGAAACAATAAAAGATTTAGTTGTAATTATAATTTGTGACAAAAAAGCTAATCTTTTATGTATTAATAGGATTTCTGATATAAACCGATGACCGTGCCCCAAGTATGCTTTAATGTTAGCTTTATCGTACCCAAAGCTCCGCGGTGGCGCGGTGAACAGTGCGGTCATGTTGCAACAGGAAGGTCATGTGGTTTTCTCCCACAGTCCAAAGACAGAAGTGAACTTGTGTTCAACTTTTAGATATGAGTACATAAATTGCATATAGCTGTTCACAAATATGATTGTGTTCTGCAGATGTATATAGATGTATGTACACAGAGACGTGAGACATTAAATAGCATTAAATGCGTTGTGGTTGTGTTTGCTGTTGTTCATTATTAATGGGTTCACTGTTACATTTTGGAAAGTGGCAGCGGTTGTGCATGTGTGTTTGTGTGTATCTAGGTTTGTGGAGATTTATCAATCTACAATAAATTGCATCCAAAAATCATGGAACAATTTAAGAAAATGTTTCTTAACATAAATTTGCAAATACTTTAAATCTTCAGCCTTTTATATTCTGCAATATCATCCAAAGGTTGAGAGAATCAGGAGACATCTGTGCACACGAGGGACATGTGGACATCGTGATCTTTGGGGCCTCAGGTGCCACTGCATTGAAAACAGCCATGAGTCTTATTTAGAAATCACTGCATGGACTCAGGAGTAGATCCAGAATTCTGTTAAAACAAATATAGTTAAGGCTGGATAATGAATATAATATAGATAAACAAGAGCCAAACAAGAAAACATCTCAGGCACAGGGCAGATACACCCAGGACAGGGCCCCACTTCATCACTGGGCACACACACACACACACACACACACACACACACACACACACACACACACACACACACTACATTTATATATATATATTCGTGTGTGTGTGTGTGTGTGTGAGACCAGTGATAGCATATAGATTTTATTTTTTATTTTTTTACTTTTAATTACATAAACACATTTTGATCATGCTGGCTGATGTCTCTGCCATCAATGTCACGGTTCATACCTGTTCAGCATGCACTTACATACACCACAAACATGGAAACGCTAAATAGCTGACTACAGCTTAGGGTGCTGATGGAAAGCTGTCTCAGACAGGGTCAGTTAATGAAGACAGGGCAGGCAGGCCAAATGGACACCCTGTCATGTGCAAAGATGGAAGTGATGGGAGTGAATAAAGGACAAGCAGAAATAAGACTACTTAAGTTCAGACTGGGTTCAGACTGGGTTCAGACTGGGTTCAGACTGGGTTCAGACTGGGTTCAGGGGAGACGGGTCCTTTCTCCAGCTGCCCCAAAACTTTGAAACAATTATTTACTTTAAATATCTCTCTTACATTTATTTTTAAAAAAAGTTTAATTTAAAATCTTTTTTTTCTTTTAAAGCATTTGTCATTTTGGAACCGTGTTGTAAATTGTATTTTCTTTTCTTTATTTAACCTAAAACGAAATACACTGTATAGTCCAGTATAATTATTAAAGAGCTGTTCGTACCATTTTAGTTTATTGTACTATGCTGTACTTTGGTAGATTCTTGTCATCTCTAACATGCTTTAAATAAAATTGACTCCGCCCCCTCTGGCTTTTTGCAAGAGGTGAACTAATGAGGCAGCTTGTTTGCCATGAGGCACAACCCCTGTCCATGGAAAGACAGATACTGGTGCTTGTGGACGGCAGCTGAATGACCCCAACACGGTTCTCTGCCCCGACTTCACATAGACTTTGTGTCCAACTCCGATCACACGGCCTGTCGGGACATGCCTTGAGTAGGATTTCTTATGGGATCATTAGAAGGTGCTGCCTCAGGGGCAATCATTCCTATAGCTCTGTTGAATAGCTGCTGGAGATCCGTGGTTCTGTGCACCCCTTGTTGGGTTCTGAGGTGGATTAGGAGTACATATTTAAACCATGAAACTCAGCCATTCTATAATTATGGAACGCTCAACCACCAAAAGTAAAATATCTAAAAACCAAAACAGAAAATCAGCTCCATAAAGAATTACTTTTAAAAAACTACCCAAGAGGATTCCGGACCTCAACATTAAACATCTCATTTAATACCGGTGGATTTTTTTCCCTCGTCCTCAGATACAGCCCCGTGTTTGATATATAGATATTTATAACCAGACATGTGCTATACAACACACAACAACCAACAACAAAATCATTAAAGTAGATAAAAAATCAAATCAAACATATCAGATACAAACAATACATAACATTTTGGTATTTAATTTATAGAGAAAAACAATCCAATATCTGTGAGAGGCAAAGTATGTGAACCTTCAGAATTCTCAAATTAAAGGGAAATTAAACTCGGTGTGTTTGTGTACTGCTTCATTAAATGAAAAGGGATGTTGCAACAATTGTTTATGAACAAAGCAGATTTCTAAAGGACCTAAAACCAGCTGCAGAAAAGAGCCTGAACTCCTCCATTCCAAAGTTAGATGATTAGTAGTCACCAAGAGCTGTTACCTGACCAAGAAAACACCCCGAGCACAGTGTCCAAGATTTTCTGAGGTTAAAAAATGTCTAAAAGCATTTTTCATGTCTAATGTTTGTGAGTTCACTATCAGAATAGGTGCTTAGTAGCATTTTAAATTGAATTACTGTAACATAAGCAACACGCTGAAGATCACAGGAACAAACATGAGAATGAGAATAAAATGTATGTGATCTAAATGAGAAGCTTTAAAATCTGGGCAGGTTTTAGACATTTGGAAAGAAAAAGTTACATATATCGTAAATTTATCTGACCACAGAAGACAGTGATGTTTATGGACAGTGATAAAGGAGATGTTTTATAAGTTCACAACGACAACATGATAACATTTCCCTTGATTTCCTTAATAATGATATGACCACAGTCAGTTTGCACAAAGTGCTGACCCACGACTCGTCCTTAACTGCAAAAACTAAGTCTGAAATGAAAAGTGTTTGATATTAATGGTAAAATGTTTATTAAATTATCCTACAACCTTTTTTTAGAGAGCGTGCTGAGCTTCTTGAGGAAGCCAATAAAATGGAAGCAGCAAAGTTTCGTTACATACTCCCTGTGTATGGCATCTGCAAAGACCCACTGGGTCTGGTGATGGAGTATATGGAGACAGGCTCACTGGAGACACTTCTGGCCACCGAATCTCTGCCGTGGGCACTTCGTTTCCGCATCATCCATGAGACGGCAGTGGGAATGAATTTCTTACATTGTATGAATCCACCACTTCTCCATCTGGACCTTAAGCCTGCAAACATACTCCTGGATGCTCACCACCATGTTAAAGTAAGTAAGATGTCATGTGAAATAAATAATAATTCTTTTAAAATGTAAATGTAATTTTTTGTGATTCCTTTGAGATGAGATTTTTTTAAATTTTAATGTAAATATGGATGTTTTAGGTTTGTGCTCAGTGTCAGCACTGATTAGTCAGTAAAATAATTCCTCCTCTGTGTATTACTTTGTGAGGGTTTAAAGATTACACACAGTCTAGCAGTTTTACATCAGTAATCAACTGCAGCACGTTACACCAGCACACCTTACTGAGGATGGGTGGGAAACTGATACTCTAGATTGAGCAGGATGAATGTAAATTGATGGCCTGGGTCGATTTGAACAAGTCACAGTTAAACGGGCTTAATGCATGGCAGGCGTATACCAAGTACAATGAGTGGGCCTTCCACCAACGAGGAGAACCTAACCGTATGTTAATGTTCTAATAACCATGATGGCACAAAAATGAGTTCTGCTCATTTGATTTTGTTTTTTTTTTCTAAATATTTTTTACAGTAATTAACGAGGTTCAAGTCATGGTTCTCCAATTAAACATTAGAGTGTGAGGACATAAACAGGGTTTACTAAATATATGTTCATTTAGAGGGAAAGTTTTAGAGAAATGTTTCAGTGTGAGAACTAAACTAGGGCTGCTGTTAACCCCTCTGAACGAGGCTAAAACAATATTTTGCCTTCAAATGCCCTCTGTATTGAATAGAGTAATATTGTTTCAGGCTGTGACACTGATTTATAGCATGTTGATTATTTTTAGATCTCAGATTTTGGTTTAGCCAGATGGAATGGTTTGGCCAGAAATGATGATATCAGCCGTGATGGATTCTGTGGCACTATCGCTTATCTGCCTCCTGAGAGGATTATTGAGAGGGACAGAGTCTCTGACACCAAACATGATGTCTACAGGTAAACACCCTGAAAACATCTATACAACCTCAAACGAATGTGAAATGTTGCTTTGAATACGTCTTCTCCAGACATTAGAAGGCATGCACACTAGAAATATCTGCTTGCATCAGCAGCGTGCTCTGTGCAGGTCTCATTAACACTCGGTCTCTCTGTGCTCTGCATTCAGCTTCTCCATCGTCATCTGGGGAATTCTTACGCAGAAGAAACCGTATCAAGGTGAGCTAATAGAGGGAGGGAGGGAACTCTCCCATTCACACCTCAACTTGTTTTTTCTTCACATTTTCATGAGGTTTCACTTTTAAAAAATGAGACAATTGAAAAAAACAAGTAGAGTAAAACCATATGCACTTGCTTGTTAACATCTGATTATCCTCTATAAAAAAAGACGACCATTCATTTATAGTGTGTTTTTATTCATTTTTTTTTCTCAAAGCAGCTTTAGAGTGTTCTAATCACCAAAAACCCAAACAAAGAACCTAATAATGTGACAGAAATAAATTGTAAACATACAAAAAATAAAATGGACTAAAGCTATTAAATTGGAATTATTTAAAATTATAATGAACATTACCGCAGCAGGTCTGCTGCACTCTGTTAAATCTTCTTTAATTGCTGGGTTCTAGAAGAGAACAACATTCTTCATATCATGGTGAAGGTGGTAAAGGGGATCCGTCCGGACCTGAACATGTTGCCCCGCAGTCGATCCCAAACGTGCTCTGGATTTGTCACCCTCATGCAGAAATGCTGGGTTGGTCCTCCAGATGCCAGGCCCAGCTTCCAGGGTAAACATCTCATATCAGTCATATAGTAGTCATCATGATAATTAGACTTTTAAAGAACTATCTATATCTTAGTGATTGTTTTACGGAGAATTGAAGACTGCAAACATAAAATGTATTCTGGTTTTAAATTTTGTTTCCTACAGAAATCACTTCAGAGGCTGAAGAACTGTGTTCTAAACCTGAGGGTGGATCCAGAGGATCGGTGTCTGAGCCGGAGTGTCCGCTGGGTCCGGCTTCCCCGGTACCTGACAAAGTAATGTCTCTTAAACACTTTTAAACACTCAGTTAATACAGAATAAAACCCTCCAGTTTAAGGGCTATTTGTGCTTTCTAATATTTTAGTACACTACATTTTTTTTCACATGATTTTTTTCTCAACAAATTAGTATCATGAGGTTCTCCATTATGGCTTCAGGGTATAGCTCCATCTGCCACAGTGCAGATCGTTTTCGTCGTTGAGTAACTCTTCAGATACACACAGCAGACGTTTGGCCTGAGCAAAGACTCTCAATAAGACAACGGAATGCTACGAGACCGGACCGTTTAACCTCATTTCACATGCAGAGTCATTATCTCGGTCAATGGAACAAGAGTTGCTAATGAGATAAACGTGTTTGCAGCTTATTAATTAAACTATCGTACTTTAAATGAGGATATAGTGCATCTCAAGTTTCACTCAATATTAACGACTAAAAATAAACACAAATAAATTTCTTGATAAATAATTTACTTAGAGGAATCAAAGTGACTTCATTTAATCTCTGAGTTCTTTTCATTTTCTAGATCAAGGACCAGAAGCCCCCGAGACCCATGTCTGCTTTGTTACCTGAGAAAGACTACAGTCTCTCCGAGCTTCTCAGTCAAATTGATTCTGGGATCTCACGCAGCTTCGACAAAGTAATAGAGGAAGAAACCAAAGATAACACCAGCAAGAGACTCTCAGGCATCTCCTCTGTGGACTCGGCCTTCTCTTCTCAGGGGTCCCTCACCTTTTCATTTGAAAGAGAAAACTCGGCTAATGGTAAGAGAGGTCCACTTGGCATTCTGAATTCCGCTGTGTTTATCATTTAAAAACATTGTTCCCCCCATGACACTCATAGAGGAATAAGCTGAAGATGATGAGATGTTCATTGACATTTTCAGATCTCTAAATTCCTTTTATTTTTTATCATCTCAGAGTTGAGTGAGATTCAGAAGAGGAAGCTGTGTGATGCTATTCGAACAGAGGACACAGCCAAGCTAATGAAGCTCCTGCAACCTCAGGATGTGGAACTTCGGCTAGAAAACGGTGGAAGTCTCCTTCATTATGCAACATCTCTGGCTAACGAGGAGGCTGTGAAATTTCTACTGCTCAACAACTGCAGCGCTAATCTGCATGACTGTCAGGGTGCCACACCGCTGCACGTGGCTGCAGAGAAGCGCCTCCGGGGGGTCGCAGAGATCCTGTTGAGTCGCAAGGGTACCGATGTGAATGCAAAGGACGAGGACCAGTACACTGCATTACACTTTGCTGCTCAGAACGGCGATGAGGCCCTGACACGCCTGCTTCTGGAGAGGCGGGCTTTAGGCAGCGAGACTGACGCACAGGGACGCACGGCCGCCCACGTCGCGTGTCAGCACGGCAGTGAAGGGGTGTTGCGTGTGCTACTTAGCCGTGGCAATGCCAATGCCCACTCCACCACCAAAGATGGGTGGACACCATTGCACCTGGCAGCTTGGTCCGGTCACTCTACCATCGCTAAGCTGCTTACCAAGCAGGCGGGCGCTGATATAAACGCACAGATGGCCGATGGGCGCACACCTCTGCACTTGGCAGCTCAGACAGGGCGATACAGGGTAGCCCGTGTCCTGGTTGAACTGGGTGCGAGTGTAAATCAAACCTCTGGTCCTGACCTGCGCTCACCGCTCCATGTAGCGGCTGAGACGGGCCACACGAGCACGGCGCGCCTCCTGCTGAAGCACGGCTCTGACATTCATGGATGTACGGCTCAGGGTTACACCGCCTTGCATCTGGCGGCTCAGTTCGGTCATTTGGCAACTGTGAAGATGCTTATGGAAGAGGGGAGCAATGTTCAGAGTGTCAACCACACGCTGCGCACCGCCTGCCACCTGGCCGCTGAGAGTGGGCACAGCGAGGTGGTCGCTGTGCTGTTGGAGAGGTGGCCTGATGTGGTGGAGGTACAAGATAAGGATAGCTTAACACCACTGCATCTGGCCATGAGCAAGAGAAACAGAGACGTCACACACTTGCTGTTGAGCTGCAGAGGCAGCAAGCCTGATTCTTTGCAGATGACTCCTGAGTCTGTTCACTCCAGACCACTCGTGGGGCTTCACAGGAAAGTTCTAATTCTAAAACTGACTGAACCAAAGGAGAGCAACTTAACACAAGACTTATCTGATCTCTGTTGAAACAAAACAAAAAAAACCTTTTAATTCATCTTCCTGTTGACAGACACATCACTGAATTGTGTACATAATTTAATTATTTGGTATGGGCCATTAGACCTAAAGAGTTTGTTTCAGTTGTTGATGTCCTAAAATGAATTCTTCAAACTGTTTTATATTCTTCTTCATCATAAACAGTTTATAATTCTAATTTTGAACGTTCTATGTAAATATGCTCCTTGTACATAGAATCCGCTCTGAACATTGTGTTTCTATTCTTGCTGTATTGTTTGCTCTTTTTTTATTTAACATTTACAAGTATACCATTTGTGTATTTTAAGCATCTTCTGCATTTGTCCTATGTTCTGATGTTCACTTGCTTTATATAACCTCTTATAACTTTTGGAAAACCAACTTTTTTATTTTTTTTTAACGAGAGTATGGAATTGCAGTCATTCTTATTACTTATACTTAATGCTTGCAATATAATTTTTAATGCTGTTATCATATCAGTGTTTTAAGTCTATTACATATCCTTGATTATAATTATACTATTTACCATATAGAGTTTTTAATTATGACAAAGGTCTTAAGACCACATGAGCCTCACCACGGAAACAGGAGTAGAGATGAGGGTGGTGTCTTGGAGGATGGAAACCCTGGAGGATTAGAGTTTAATTTGCTTAAATCCTGAGACCACTTTGATTTTTTTCTTTTCATCACCCCGTTAAACAAATGTGCCATGCCGCAATGGATGCTGGGAGGTGCAGTGACTACACTAATTAAAAATAAAGGTACTTGACTGGTAAAATCTATAAAATGAGAGTTTGAGCCTTCAGGTGTTTGAATATGTGTGCCTATGAGCATTCATGTCTATTTTATATATATATATATATATATATAAAACATTGCTGAACAAACGTGTATTCACATTTATATTTGTGTAGCTGATGAATCAACTTTGCCTTTGTTTTATGTAATTAGATTTTTATTCTGTAGACCTTAAATCATTGCACATTTTTATTTTGGAATTTTAATGGGTCATTAAAAACGCGTATTAAATAAAAAACGTTTCTGTATTTTTAATTAATTTATTGTGTAGATTATTGAAAGACTATACTCCCACACCAGCAAGTAATTAAACACTTTGTAAATGAAGTTCATGAAGTTGAACCTGCAGGGTCAGTGTCCGGTCCTTTCAGTCTGCTTCTGGAAGTTGTTATATAGAGGCATGTTAGATTCATCGTGGTTTATCCCTCCAGCAGTGTGACCCCTTTGTAACTCTTTTTTAAGTGGTTTTGCTCTGTGGGTCGATCAGAGTCTGTACTGCTTTAGTCTTACTCTGAAATATATCTTTTTTTTAAATAAATCTTGAAGTTGAAAAACAGGATGCTGCACTTTCTGCAGGTAAAAACCTTTTTGTACAAACCCTGAGGGGCTGAGTTGTTTAGTTTACCTTCTGAATTCATATTCCATCTAACAGAGAGTTTAATATGCATCCTTACAGAAAAAGCACATTTGGTGTTCAATAGCAATCAGAATACTTTATTGATCCCGATGGAAATTGCAGTTCTTACAGTTGACTACTTATCGAGTTATAATGTAATAAAGTAATAAAGAATAAATAAATGATTTACACTATGCAATATAATTACAAAATTTATATACAACAATAATACAATAAAATAAAGTGGCAGTGGCTGAGATAAAAATAAATACGAAAATATACTAAACAAGATAACAATAATTCAGAATCGCTTTTAGCAACAATGTCAGTAAATACATCTAAAAGTCATCCTCAAACTTTTGAAGAAATGTTGGTTACTCTCTTCTTTAGAACATTGTTTAAGTTTATTGATGTTTAAGAGCATTATACACGGCTCTCTAAAACGGCATCACTCAATGTTAAAGGTCAGGACCGAGACTTTGTTACTAAAAATGTTCTGTATGTCTGCAGGAACAATCCTGTTTATATGAACAACTTGAAATTGTAAGGGAAAATAATTAAAATGTTTGATAGCGTAGCATGAATTATTAATCAAACTTATTTAGTTTATTGTATTTACATCTATGTTTTTATACACAAACCTTTTCCTAACTTCATCATATAATGAAATATCAGATTATTATACTGACAGCCCTGATTTGAGTTAGCTGTTCATGTTATACACTAAACAATCAGGTTTGTGATTTTCAGAAGCTTTCAGTGAACTTTAGTTAGTTTTCTTTTACGTACAGAATGATTTGACTGAATATCTGTATTTTTCACTATTTCATGGTTCTATCTGCAAACACATGGCAGAACCAATAATACTTTACAATAATAATACTCTCATAAACTTTAGAGTTTTTGCTTTTGCAAAACAAAGACAAGCAGCCGATTCACAGTTCTCCTTCAAAACCCGTCAAACACGTCTGACAGCTAAAGTTAGAGCACAGGAACAAGCCGGGACTCGCACCTACACACAATCACAAGCACACTTCAAGTTCAGTTAGATTTTAAGTTGAGAGCAGTGATTTATGGCTGATAATGGAAGTGTGTATATGTATATTTATAACTGTATGCTGGTAAGCTCGTGGTTACATACTGACGAACCTTAACAAACGTATTAATTGTTTCATAGTATCTTGTTCTTTTACTCTATTTCTGTTTCTATTTACTATTCTAATTTTAATTTGTCATCAATTTAAATGTATGCATTTGTTTCCATAACGCATTTTGGACTACATCTTTAATTTCTTTTTAAATAATGATGTTTATTATTTGCTATGGGTTTCTGATTTCTGTCTTTTTATTTTTTAAATTTCTAGTATAAATTGGAAACTTGTTTTCGTTGGAGCTCATTCTTTCCATGTGTCTTTATTCAGGTTACTGACAGTGAACGGTGTGGCTGTAATGATGGAACATGCAGGTGTGTTCTGCAAACTTGTGAAAAAGGATCATGCATGTCCAAACACGAAGCACATTCCTTTAGACGAGTTGAACCTTTTCATAGCGCCATCTTGTGGACAGAATGGCTTGGCAACAGAAACGGTTTACTTTTATTAAAATATCTCTGGATTGGACAGTAAAGCGCAGATACAATGTACAGTTCACCTCTACGACATGTCTGCATTTATTCACATTCAAATCACTAAAAGAACTTTAAAACTGAATAAAACTTTTCAATAGTCCTGCCCCTGTCCTGAGTGTCCCTGTCCTGAGTGTCCCTGTCCTGAGAGTCCCTGTCCTGAGTGTATCTGTCCTGAGTGTATCTGTCCTGAGTGTCCCTGTCCTGAGTGTATCTGTCCTGGGTGTATCTGTCCTGGTGTATCTGTCCTGAGTGTATCTGTCCTGAGTGTATCTGTCCTGAGTGTATCTGTCCTGAGTGTATCTGTCCCTGAGTGTCTGTCCTGAGTGTCCTGTCCTGAGTGTATCTGTCCTGAGTGTATCTGTCCTGAGTGTATCTGTCCTGAGTGTATCTGTCCTGATATCTGTCCTGAGTGTATCTGTCCTGAGTGTCCTGAGTGTATCTGTCCTGGGTGTATCTGTCCTGGGTGTATCTGTCCTGAGTGTATCTGTCCTGAGTGTATCTGTCCTGAGTGTATCTGTCCTGAGTGTATCTGTCCTGAGTGTATCTGTCCTGGGTGTATCTGTCCTGGGTGTATCTGTCCTGGGTGTATCTGTCCTGGGTGTATCTGTCCTGAGTGTATCTGTCCTGAGTGTATCTGTCCTGAGTGTCCCTGTCCTGAGTGTATCTGTCCTGAGTGTATCTGTCCTGGGTGTATCTGTCCTGAGTGTATCTGTCCTGGGTGTATCTGTCCTGGGTGTATCTGTCCTGGGTGTATCTGTCCTGGGTGTATCTGTCCTGGGTGTATCTGTCCTGGGTGTATCTGTCCTGGGTGTATCTGTCCTGGGTGTATCTGTCCTGGGTGTATCTGTCCTGTGTGTATCTGTCCTGAGTGTATCTGTCCTGAGTGTATCTGTCCTGAGTGTATCTGTCCTGAGTGTATCTGTCCTGAGTGTATCTGTCCTGAGTGTATCTGTCCTGAGTGTATCTGTCCTGAGTGTATCTGTCCTGAGTGTATCTGTCCTGAGTGTATCTGTCCTGAGTGTATCTGTCCTGAGTGTATCTGTCCTGAGTGTATCTGTCCTGGGTGTATCTGTCCTGGGTGTATCTGTCCTGGGTGTATCTGTCCTGAGTGTATCTGTCCTGGGTGTATCTGTCCTGAGTGTATCTGTCCTGAGTGTATCTGTCCTGAGTGTATCTGTCCTGGGTGTATCTGTCCTGGGTGTATCTGTCCTGAGTGTATCTGTCCTGAGTGTATCTGTCCTGAGTGTATCTGTCCTGGGTGTATCTGTCCTGGGTGTATCTGTCCTGGGTGTATCTGTCCTGGGTGTATCTGTCCTGAGTGTATCTGTCCTGAGTGTATCTGTCCTGAGTGTATCTGTCCTGAGTGTATCTGTCCTGGTGTATCTGTCCTGGGTGTATCTGTCCTGGGTGTATCTGTCCTGGGTGTATCTGTCCTGGTGTATCTGTCCTGGGTGTATCTGTCCTGGGTGTATCTGTCCTGATCTGTCCTGGGTGTATCTGTCCTGGGTGTATCTGTCCTGAGTGTATCTGTCCTGGGGTGTATCTGTCCTGGGTGTATCTGTCCTGAGTGTATCTGTCCTGAGTGTATCTGTCCTGAGTGTATCTGTCCTGGGTGTATCTGTCCTGGGTGTATCTGTCCTGAGTGTATCTGTCCTGGGTGTATCTGTCTGAGTGTATCTGTCTGAGTGTATCTGTCCTGAGTGTATCTGTCCTGAGTGTATCTGTCCTGGGTGTATCTGTCCTGGGTGTATCTGTCCTGAGTGTATCTGTCCTGAGTGTATCTGTCCTGGGTGTATCTGTCCTGGGTGTATCTGTCCTGAGTGTATCTGTCCTGAGTGTATCTGTCCTGGGTGTATCTGTCCTGAGTGTATCTGTCCTGAGTGTATCTGTCCTGAGTGTATCTGTCCTGAGTGTATCTGTCCTGAGTGTATCTGTCCTGGGTGTATCTGTCCTGGGTGTATCTGTCCTGAGTGTATCTGTCCTGAGTGTATCTGTCCTGGGTGTATCTGTCCTGAGTGTATCTGTCCTGAGTGTATCTGTCCTGAGTGTATCTGTCCTGAGTGTCCCTGTCCTGAGTGTATCTGTCCTGGGTGTATCTGTCCTGAGTGTATCTGTCCTGGGTGTATCTGTCCTGGGTGTATCTGTCCTGAGTGTATCTGTCCTGAGTGTATCTGTCCTGAGTGTATCTGTCCTGGGTGTATCTGTCCTGAGTGTATCTGTCCTGGGTGTATCTGTCCTGGGTGTATCTGTCCTGAGTGTCCCTGTCCTGAGTGTATCTGTCCTGAGTGTATCTGTCCTGAGTGTATCTGTCCTGAGTGTATCTGTCCTGAGTGTATCTGTCCTGGGTGTATCTGTCCTGAGTGTATCTGTCCTGGGTGTATCTGTCCTGAGTGTCCCTGTCCTGAGTGTATCTGTCCTGGGTGTATCTGTCCTGGGTGTATCTGTCCTGAGTGTATCTGTCCTGAGTGTATCTGTCCTGGGTGTATCTGTCCTGGGTGTATCTGTCCTGGGTGTATCTGTCTGTATCTGTCCTGGGTGTATCTGTCCTGGGTGTATCTGTCCTGAGTGTATCTGTCCTGAGTGTATCTGTCCTGAGTGTATCTGTCCTGAGTGTATCTGTCCTGGGTGTATCTGTCCTGGGTGTATCTGTCCTGAGTGTATCTGTCCTGAGTGTATCTGTCCTGGGTGTATCTGTCCTGAGTGTATCTGTCCTGGGTGTATCTGTCCTGGGTGTATCTGTCCTGAGTGTATCTGTCCTGGGTGTATCTGTCCTGGGTGTATCTGTCCTGAGTGTATCTGTCCTGAGTGTATCTGTCCTGGGTGTATCTGTCCTGGGTGTATCTGTCCTGGGTGTATCTGTCCTGGGTGTATCTGTCCTGAGTGTATCTGTCCTGAGTGTATCTGTCCTGAGTGTATCTGTCCTGAGTGTATCTGTCCTGGGTGTATCTGTCCTGGGTGTATCTGTCCTGAGTGTATCTGTCCTGAGTGTATCTGTCCTGGGTGTATCTGTCCTGGGTGTATCTGTCCTGAGTGTATCTGTCCTGAGTGTATCTGTCCTGGGTGTATCTGTCCTGAGTGTATCTGTCCTGAGTGTATCTGTCCTGAGTGTATCTGTCCTGAGTGTATCTGTCCTGAGTGTATCTGTCCTGAGTGTATCTGTCCTGGTGTATCTGTCCTGGGTGTATCTGTGTATCCTGAGTGTATCTGTCCTGAGTGTATCTGTCCTGGGTGTATCTGTCCTGAGTGTATCTGTCCTGAGTGTATCTGTCCTGAGTGTATCTGTCCTGAGTGTATCTGTCCTGAGTGTCCCTGTCCTGAGTGTATCTGTCCTGGGTGTATCTGTCCTGAGTGTATCTGTCCTGGGTGTATCTGTCCTGGGTGTATCTGTCCTGAGTGTATCTGTCCTGAGTGTATCTGTCCTGAGTGTATCTGTCCTGGGTGTATCTGTCCTGAGTGTATCTGTCCTGGGTGTATCTGTCCTGGGTGTATCTGTCCTGAGTGTATCTGTCCTGAGTGTATCTGTCCTGGGTGTATCTGTCCTGAGTGTATCTGTCCTGAGTGTATCTGTCCTGAGTGTATCTGTCCTGGGTGTTACTGCAGTAAGAAACCTCGGTAGTAATAAGGCTCTCAGTGCACTAGGCGGCGACAGTGAGTTATGTAGCTGACGCATGAACACGCACAGAGGAAGTCTGTTCGAACACGTGCTTGATGTTGTTGTTGAAGGAGGAAGATGGCGCTTTATCTGAAAGCAGCAGCGATTTTACAAAAAGTGGAGCAGAAACAGGGCGCCGTCAAAACTCTGGTTTATGAGAGTAAATATGAGGTACCTGCACACACCGACCACCCTGACCGTTCAGGAAGCAGCTGTATCAGATGACTGAAGCGTGTCGCTGCTTTCTCTCTCAGAACATTAAGCAGCTGTTCGCGCTGGTGACTGAGACTCTGAAATATTCAGCTGTGCTTCAGGAGATCATCAACACAACCAAACTGCTGAAGCACACCCGACTGCGCCCTCATCTAGCCAAGGTACCCCCATCCTGCACCCCGCACCCGATCCACCCCGCACCCGATCCACCCCGCACCCGATCCACCCCGCACCCGATCCACCCTGCACCCGATCCACCCTGCACCCGATCCACCCCGCACCCGATCCACCCCGCACCCCGCACCCGATCCACCCTGCACCCCGCACCCGATCCACCCCGCACCCGATCCACCCTGCACCCCGCACCCGATCCACCCTGCACCCGATCCACCCTGCACCCCGCACCCGATCCACCCTGCACCCCGCACCCGATCCACCCTGCACCCGATCCACCCTGCACCCCGCACCCGATCCACCCTGCACCCTGCACCCGATCCACCCTGCACCCGATCCACCCCGCACCCGATCCACCCTGCACCCCGCACCCGATCCACCCTGCACCCGATCCACCCTGCACCCGATCCACCCTGCACCCCGCACCCGATCCACCCTGCACCCGATCCACCCCGCACCCGATCCACCCTGCACCCTGCACCCGATCCACCCTGCACCCGATCCACCCTGCACCCCGCACCCGATCCACCCTGCACCCCGCACCCGATCCACCCTGCACCCCTCACCCGATCCACCCCGCACCCTGCACCCGATCCACCCCGCACCCGATCCACCCCGCACCCCGCACCCGATCCACCCTGCACCCCGCACCCGATCCACCCTGCACCCCGCACCCGATCCACCCTGCACCCGATCCACCCTGCACCCCGCACCCGATCCACCCTGCACCCGATCCACCCTGCACCCGATCCACCCTGCACCCCGCACCCGATCCACCCTGCACCCGATCCACCCCGCACCCGATCCACCCTGCACCCCGCACCCGATCCACCCTGCACCCGATCCACCCTGCACCCGATCCACCCTGCACCCCGCACCCGATCCACCCTGCACCCGATCCACCCCGCACCCGATCCACCCTGCACCCTGCACCCGATCCACCCTGCACCCGATCCACCCTGCACCCCGCACCCGATCCACCCTGCACCCCGCACCCGATCCACCCTGCACCCCTCACCCGATCCACCCCGCACCCTGCACCCGATCCACCCTGCACCCGATCCACCCTGCACCCCGCACCCGATCCACCCTGCACCCCGCACCCGATCCACCCTGCACCCCGCACCCGATCCACCCTGCACCCGATCCACCCTGCACCCCGCACCCGATCCACCCTGCACCCCGCACCCGATCCACCCCGCACCCTGCACCCTGCACCCGATCCACCCTGCACCCGATCCACCCTGGACCCCGCACCCTGCACCCCGCACCCTGCACCCCGCACCCTGCACCCCGCACCCGATCCACCCTGCACCCGATCCACCCTGCACCCGATCCACCCCGCACCCGATCCACCCCGCACCCGATCCACCCCGCACCCGATCCACCCTGCACCCGATCCACCCTGCACCCGATCCACCCTGCACCCCGCACCCGATCCACCCTGCACCCTGCACCCGATCCACCCTGCACCCCGCACCCGATCCACCCTGCACCCTGCACCCGATCCACCCTGCACCCCGCACCCGATCCACCCTGCACCCCGCACCCGATCCACCCTGCACCCCGCACCCGATCCACCCTGCACCCCGCACCCGATCCACCCTGCACCCCGCACCCGATCCACCCCGCACCCTGCACCCGATCCACCCCGCACCCTGCACCCTGCACCCGATCCACCCTGCACCCCGCACCCGATCCACCCTGCACCCGATCCACCCTGCACCCTGCACCCGATCCACCCTGCACCCGATCCACCCTGCACCCGATCCACCCTGCACCCCGCACCCGATCCACCCTGCACCCCGCACCCGATCCACCCTGCACCCCGCACCCGATCCACCCTGCACCCCGCACCCGATCCACCCTGCACCCGATCCACCCTGCACCCGATCCACCCTGCACCCCGCACCCGATCCACCCCGCACCCGATCCACCCCGCACCCGATCCACCCCGCACCCGATCCACCCCGCACCCGATCCACCCTGCACCCGATCCACCCTGCACCCCGCACCCGATCCACCCCGCACCCGATCCACCCCGCACCCGATCCACCCTGCACCCTGCACCCCGCACCCGATCCACCCTGCACCCCGCACCCTGCAAATTCTAATAAATAAACCAATGACCTGATATATAAAATGTTTTAAGTGCTACATGGTGATTGATGGTGATGGAGCGTGTGTGCTTTCTCTTTTTGTAAACAGGTTTTGGTTTATGATTTGCTAATCGGTCAGGGTCTGAAGTGTGGAGGCAGCTGGAAGGCTCTGATGTTAAAGCATCGCTCCCGACTCCATTCTGCACTGGCCCAGATGAAGGTCAAGCGTAAAGTGAGCCGGAATCAGGACCTGCTCCCTCTCAGTGTGCAACACAAAAGTGGTATTTCACTCAAATAGTCATTTATAAATAAAGATATTGCTGCTATTTTAATTAAATCATTAATGTGTCTTAATCTTTTACAAGTTATTAGTAAAATGTAATAGAACAATAAAAATGAGCACATATGGTATTGATTTTTAGCTGTAGGTATTAAAATGTGCACATCATTAAACAGTGAACCATGTAGAGTTTAGATGATGCTCGGTCGTACAAATCTGTTTAAAAAGCACATGGACGACCCTCACCCTACCACAGCCACGTCAGACCCCGAGGAACTAAAACCTCAGTTGTACAGAAGACAGCAGCAACAGATGAACAGTATTCCACACAGCCTAATCCAAATCTCCAAAAATCATGCCAATATATATTCCACTGGATGCATCCTGCTGGAGCAGCTCCCTCCCTCTACACACCATGATCATCTGAATGGACACAGTCGTTCTTTGGAACTGCTCAAACATCAAACACCCAAACGTTCAGGTCGCTGTTTAATTATTACACCTTAACCTGAACATCTGACCCCACCGAGCGATGGAACCTGACCAAACCTTTCAGTTAGCAGAACGAAATGAAATGAAAATAAAACCCATGGTTCAGCTGACTGTAAACACACAATAAACCATTCAAATAAAAAAATAAAAAAGTTTCATTCTAATTCTGCTCTTTAATCCCTGCGCAGTAGTGTTTCTGCTCTAACATGTTTATTTGTTAATGTTTTTATGCAGAGAAAATTATTCCACGCTATGCACGGGTTAACACGATAAAAACCACTGTGGATGATGTCATTGATTACCTGAAGAGAGAGGGATATTCATACCAAGGAACCGCAAGTCAGTAAGTCCCACAAACCTTTCCCCTCTAGATCACAAAGCATCAGGATCAGAACCACCGGCGCACCTTCACTTCTTTTAGGACGTGAAACACTTTCAGAATTTTTTTGCATTAACAATTAATTTCTTTCAAAAGAAATTCTTTAGTCACCATTTAAAGAATCTTCAATGAAAGTTTCTGCCATGTTGGCATTCAAACACCTCAAACATCAAACGTGTGTGTGTGTGTGTGTGTGTGTGTGTGTGTGTGTGTGTGTGTGTGTGTGTGTGTGTGTGTGTGTGTGTGTGTGTGTGTGTGTGTGTTAAATGATAAAGTTTGTCCTTTATGCATTGACTTTAGGCTTGATGATTTACGCAAGATTTCTGGAAAAACATTTCTGAGTGATCTACATCTGAAGGAGCTTCTGGTGTTTAATCCACAGATGGATTTTCATGATCATTACCTCTATAAAATGGGGCACATCATCTTGCAAGATAAGGTACCAATGATCAATACCCATCTCATAAAAAATGAATCTGTTATTTTTATATAATTTAAGTTATATTTATAATGAGTATATCATTATATTTATAATAACATGAGTAACATTTAATTCTGTGTCATGAGACTTTTGAGAGAATTTTTGTGTCATGAATTTAAATTGGTGTGGTTTGAACCTCAGTGTATGGTTATATAATTATGGTTACATATTAAAGATGGGACTGCAGATAAGAGCCTCTTAAAATAGAGTAAAGTAAACCAACCCAACAAGTTTACACATCATAAACTGAACAAAAATAAAAACACAACATTTTTGTTTTTGCTTACATTTTTCATACGCTGAATTTAAAGATCTTTTTCTCTAAACACAAAAGGCCTTTTGCTCTTAAATATTATTCACAGATTTTGTGTAAGTCTGTTTTGCAAATCAAGAAACTATTTATTCATGCAATGTTTACATATTATAATTGTTTAAAATGCCACTTTGGTTCTCGCAGACTGTAGTGCCTTACAGAACATGCTGTGTAACCACACTGAAGGCAGATGCATGGAAAGAGTGCAAGCACAATAATCACATACAAACTTACGTTACGTAACGTGCACAGATGTGATGCTGTGTATTGTAAACATAGAAGAGAGGAAATGTTAAAGATAAAGTATGCTTATGTATTTGAATATTCTCAGTCAGTGTTTGTGTTTGGTTGTTGTAGGCGAGCTGTCTCCCTGCGTATCTGCTGAACCCCCCGGTTGGAGGTCATGTGATCGATGCTTGTGCAGCTCCTGGAAACAAAACCAGCCACTTAGCAGCCATCATGAAAAATAAAGGGTACAGTCGCAGGATTTCTCTGATTTCACATTATCTTCCAGTCTGTGTATTTGATGTATAGGTTAATTAGGACGTTTACTGAAGGTTTTTTAAATGTTCTTTATCCATTCAGAAAACTGTTTGCCTTTGACCTTGATGCGAAGCGCCTGTCCACCATGGGCACTCTTCTTCTCCGTGCCGGGGTCACGTGTCAGCAGCTTGCCAACCAAGATTTTCTCAAAGTGGATCCACTGTCTGCAGCATACAAAGAAGTGAAATACATCCTGCTTGATCCGTCCTGTAGTGGATCCGGTATTTCATGCAACCAGATCAGCACCACCCCCTTATTTCATAGTTATTAATAATCTTATTAATAATCATAATAACTTTTTTTCAAACATTCTATGTTGCTGTCTGTTCAGTCCTGCAGTTCATTGCTCTGGTCAGTGATTTTGTTCTCCCTCCTCTTTAGGGATGGTCTGTCTGTCTGACGTGAACGAAGACGAGCAGGAGTGTGATGAAGAGCGCCTGAAAGCGCTGGCTGCATTTCAGCAGAACTGTTTGAATCATGCCCTGCAGTTCCCACAGCTCCAAAGACTTGTTTATTCCACCTGCTCCATCCACCGACAGGAGAATGAAGAGGTTGTGTATTCGTGTCTTCAGAAAAATCCAGATTTCAGGTAAATCATTATTTTAATCAATTATTTTATCTCATTTAAGTCTTAAGGCTGGTGCACTGGTTGGCATTTTTTGCACAACATGAAAGTTCTTTTTTAAAATTCCACTCACAGACCGAGCGGTAGAGTTTCTTTGTGGAGTCTTCATGTCGTAACTCTCTGTGTGAGTTTTTATCAAATTGTTTTCACAATTCAAAAACATTCTAATAATCAGAAACTGATGTAAGGCTTAGGGTTAGGGTTAGGGTCCATTAAACAGCGAGGTGGGGTGTGTTGTGGTAGAGCAAGTCAAAGGAATGCTAAAATCAAAATCAAGGATGATGGTCAAATACAACATCTTTGGCTGTTAACATCGATGTGCAAAACAGGAGCAGAACATAATGTAGACAATCCTGATGGATCCCTGAGTGGAATACACATGATATTCTGTAGAAATTAATAAATGAGTATTGAAGAATTTGTCGTACCTGGGCGTGGTTCTGGGAAGGGTAAGGAGCAGAGGGATTTTTATCTTGTTGTTTATTTTGTTACACAGACTAGTTCATCTTATTCCTGATTGGCCTGAACGAGGTCAAGACACACTGACACAGTGTTTACGAGCGAGCACCTCAAAAACTTTAACACACGGTTTCTTTGTGGCGATGCTAGAAAAGCAGCCGACTCGAATCAACGAAAAATTGTAAGTAATTTAATACAAACTACAAACTGATCGAAACTGACGCCATAGAATTAAAAGATATCGATGTTTTGTTGCAACTGTGAAATAGTTTTGTTTCTAATCACAGGTCTCAATCGCTGAAGGAAAGTCCCAACATGTCCTCCATTGTTGAGGATGAACAAACAGGAGTTTTAAAGAAAAAACCTCGTTTCCTGCCAGCAAAGAAAAAGATCCGAAAGAAACTGCAGAAGAAAAACTCTAAAGTGTAATTTAATCCTGCTTTGCTGAGAAGTGTGTCCTTTACATAATGATAATGTGACTTCAGCTCGTCATGAGATTTAGCAAATTCAAGTCTAATGTTAATATTCTTATTTTCCCAAATGAGAGAAATTCTGCTTTTTGATGTTATTTGACATAAATGATGAATAGATCAATCACCTAACCTTGTATTATAAGAATTAATTATAAGAAACCTCATATTATATATTTTAATTAAGTCTGTTTAATAAAAAAAAAACTAAATACAGTGTGTTTAATTAAAGTTTAAAGATGTCTTCAGATGAGCAGAGCATGGCTTGTTCTTTTGAACATTTTTTTGTTTTAACTTCTAATTTAGCGCACACTTTCATATCTCTAATTGGGGTATGAGGATTGTGTGTATGAGGATTGTAAATGTGTGGGTGTTTGTAACGGGCTTTTTCAATACATGTAGTTATTTTTATTAAAAAGTATTTAGTGATATCCATATTCTAATTAAAAAAACACATTATTATTGGATTATCAGGAGTATATCCGTGTCTCAGGATTCATTTTTGTTCTCCCTGCTGACGGGGAGGACTCGGCCCTGGCCCACCACGTTGTGGAAGCTGACAGCTGTACATATGTCTCCTTGCACCTCAGGCCATCTTTTGTCCAGAATGATGATAGTTATTTAGTTTATACAAAGAAGTGTAGATAAATGACCCAAAATTGTGTAATTGAGTTGTGATCCAATTGATGTCCTGTTGTGGTAAGGTGACATCATCTGATATTTACATGCCAATCTATTGTAATGTGAATAAATCACCTGCTAATAATGTAATTCGCCTAATAATGTAATTCGTATGTAATATCTTCATAAGAAGAAGCAGAATGGCAGCAAACACCAAAAATATGTGTTGAACAAGTCTGTTTTTTTAACCTTCTTGTTTTTTTAAATATATGTTTTTTTGGGGCGGCACGGTGGCTTAGTGGTCGGCACGTTCTCCTCTCAGCGCTAGGGATTCCCAGTTTGAATCCCCATCTGGGTGGAGTTTCCATGTTCTCCCCCTTGTCTGTGTGGGTTTCCTCCGGGTTCTCCGGTTTCCTCCCACAGTCCAAAAACATGGATCAAGTCAATTGAATTCTCCAAATTGCCCCATATAGAGTGTGTCTCTATGAGTGAGTGTGTGCCCAGCGATAGGTTGGCGCCCCGTCCTGGGTGTATCTGCCCAGCGCCCGAAACGTTCTCCCCTGGATGGGCATGGGGAACCCCACCGCGACCCTAATAGAGGATAAAGCGGAAGATAATGAATGAATGAATGAATGAATGAATGTTTTTTTGGTCTAAATTGGCAACAGCGTCCTTAAGGTCACAGACTTCGGCGTTACAGTGGTTTAAATTGGTCCGCTTGGCGCCACCCAGTGGCCGTGTGTCGTAGCCGCACCTGTCATTTTTTTAGTTTTTTGGCTGGTTGCGTTGACAGTGTGATTGGACTTCCCGGGCAGCAGGGGTCGCTGGCTCACTTCTCCGTCCCTGGCTGTTGCAGTGTGATGACGCGGTTGAATGTGCAGTTCCGTGTAGGTGGTGGATTGTGAGTGGAAGCCGTTTTGAATGGAGAGTGTAGCCGCACCTCCACCTCACACCCCGCGCGCTGTGCCGTTCAACCTGAGTTTCGAGTTGTGAGGCGGAGTGTGTGTGTGTGTGTGTGAGTGTGTGTGTGTGTGTGAGTGTGTGTGTGTGAGTGTGTGTGTGTGTGATGGCGGGCGGTGTGTGTGTGTGTGAGGCTCTGCTCGCTCTGCTGCTGCTGCTACTGCTGCTCTCTGTTCTGGTAAAGTTTCTCTTTTAATTTAATGTAATTTAATGTAATGTAATTTAATGTGATGTAATTTAATGTAATTTAATGTAATTTAATGTAATGTAATGTGATGTAATTTAATGTGATGTAATTTAATGTGATGTAATTTAATGTGATGTAATTTAATGTAATTTAATGTAATGTAATGTGATGTAATTTAATGTGATGTAATGTCTTTAATGAAATGCTGTGACGGTGAGTCTGAAGCTTCTGTAATGATCAGCTCTGTTCGGTTAAACTGATCAAACTGCTTTAAATTAAAAACCTTCAGCAGAATGAACGCGACTGAACATTCACATGTTTAACGATGATCCGTACAATGAATCAAAATAAATGAATTTGTGTGTGAACAGGTGTGAGTGTGAGTGTAAGTGTGAGTGTGAGTGTAAGTGTGAGTAAGTGAGTGTAAGTGTGAGTGTAAGTGTGAGTGAGTGTGAGTGAGTGTGAGTGAGTGAGTGTGAGTGAGTGTGTGAGTGTAAGTGTGAGTGTAAGTGTGAGTGTAAGTGTGAGTGAGTGTGTGAGTGTAAGTGTGAGTGTAAGTGTGAGTGAGTGAGTGTGTGAGTGAGTGTGAGTGAGTGTAAGTGTGAGTGTAAGTGTGAGTGTAAGTGTGAGTGTAAGTGTGAGTGTAAGTGTGAGTGTGTGAGTGTAAGTGTGAGTGTGTGAGTGTAAGTGTGAGTGTAAGTGTGAGTGTGAGTGTAAGTGTGAGTGTAAGTGTGAGTAAGTGAGTGTAAGTGTGAGTGAGTGCTATTGTTAAAATGAGTTTAGAGATGAATCTTGAGCGTTGTGTCGTGTCATCGAGATGTTCACGCTTCTGTTAGATTTAATTCTTTCTTTATTTCAGTCTCAGTGAGTTTGTTCTGTACAGATCTCTCTGACACGCCCGCAGACTCTTCAGATCTGCTATGTGGATTTTCTGGATCACATAAAGCTGACTGTTTTGTAAAATTTAAAAAGATTAAATCTTTAATGTCTTTAATTTCTTGAACCAAAAAGAACAAAATCCTAATTTTTGTGAACTTCTGAAACTTATTTATTTACAAACATTTTTGCAACACATTTTGAGTAAGATGAGTAATTTTCATCGCATTATCTGTCTTTTAATCTTCTGCTATGGTCGTGTGTGTGTGTGTGTGTGTGTGTGTGTGTGTGTGTGTGTGTGGGGGGGGGGGGGGGGGGGGGGGGGGGGGGGGGGTTGAACAGTGTTTATAAGAATTTTAGATTTTTTTTGCCCTCGTGTTTTTTACATTTTATTCATGTTGTTTTATTGTACTTTTCCTGATCAGCTTTGTGTAAATGCTGGATACTATTGAAGTACTCCTATAACTATGACTGAATAGTTTTGTTTTACTTAGACTTTAACACTTTTTCTTGTAAAAACAAATCTTTAATTAAGAAAAGCTGTTTAATTTAACTGTTTCATTAGATTCAATTCTATTGTCATTCTTTGTCACCTAGTGCAGCAGGTTGATGAGGATGTGGTAAAATAAAATTTCATGGTGAAAGTTGTTCATAGTCCAATAAAGACACTCAGACGTGGACCCCAAAGAACTTGAAGCTATATTGATTTGTTCAGGAGTGTGTTTTGGTTCCTTGTAGTCCACATTAAGGTTTTTGGTCACCTTGATGTTGAAGAGATGATTGATTGTTCATGGTCACTGATTTGGCGTCATGTGCAAACCTTATGATCACATTCAATCTCATGTAATCATGGGTAAACAGCAGAATGCTCAGTACACATCCTTGTGGGTTGTGTTAAAATTGAGAGTGGAAGACTGTCCAATGAAATGTTGAGAAAAAGTGAAACAAGTGAAATCTATCCTTGTCATGTTTATTCATTTATATTTATTTACCTCCCCTCCGACACCACCACCTACTGCTGCTACCTTCAATATTATATATCTCTTAATAAAATCATTTAGAGGTAGCAATACATAAAAGTAAATGTTAAAATATTTAGACTTTTACAGCAAATTAAAATCTTACCTTTTAAATCTTCTTCAGCTCTTTGTGTTGGCTCACGTGAGTGCTGGAATGGTGGATCAGCGGCGCGATGAAAAGGAAAAGCGCTTTCGTACCAGCACCGGCCGAGAGGAGCCGTTCCCTAGTCTGCTTGATCCGTCATCACTGGAGCTTTCTGTGGTGGTTCCTGCCTACAACGAGGAGTCCAGATGTAAGTGTTTTTGACTAGAACCTCGTGTTTTTCACAGGATTCCTAGTATGCATTTGGCACCACTGCATGAGAAAGCCACATTGGTTTGGAAGTTGGCAGTTTTTTTGTTTTCCACTGATGGTTTTGTTCAATTTACAAAAAAAATCTTCCTTGATTTCATTATTGGTAAACTATATAGTTGTGCATAATTTACAAATTTTACTTGATTATTTAATACATTGCACCAAATGAGTCTGTCACCTCAGAGAACTACAGTACGTCTATCTGATCTAAATAATTAGGGTTTGTCATGGGATGCATTTTTTTTTTATAATAATGATGTCTAATTAGTTTCATCGTTGTGTCTGTGTTTAAAAACCACACATTGATGTAATTAATCCTTCCTCCTGTTTGTGATGTTGCTTTAAATTGATTTGCTCTTGTCCTTCCAGTGCCTGTAATGATGGAAGAAGCCATGGAGTATTTAGAAAAAAGACAGGTGTTTTCTCAGTTTTTTTCCCTTTTGTACTGTGCCATTTAGTTCCGGCTTCTGTTCAATCGTACTGAACACGGTTTTTGTGATGAGTGAAGTAACAATCTTGAGTGTGTTCAGTGAGTCAAATCACTTTGAGCTGAATCTTTTAAATGAGATAAAAGCATCTAATTCAGTTTCTGTCTGTCCAGAAAAGCAATCCCTCATTTTCATATGAGGTGATCATAGTTGATGATGGCAGCAAAGACAAAACCACAGAGGTATAATGTTTACATGCATCTCATCTTTCTCTCCTTTTTATTGATCCATCAATTATTTAAATATTCTTATTAGCTTTTCATTTGGATCAGAATGCTCACAATTGTTTATTACGATCTTTTTGTATATTGATAGCTTACATTTGTGATAATGGCAGGTTGGATTAGAATATACACAGAAGTACGGGTCAGACAAAGTGAGGGTGCTCAAACTTGTGAAGAACCGAGGAAAAGGGGGCGCTGTGCAGATGGTATGTTTCTACTCAAAGTACTTTATTGGCCGATCACTCTGGCATATGTAACCGATCACTCTGGCATAAGAACAACTCTTTTTAAATCTCTTTTTAAGATTATTTGACTGACTTTGTGTCTAAAAAAATAATGAAACTGTCTTTGTCATCAGGGCACCATGAGCGCCCGTGGGGGTCTCATCCTAATGGCTGATGCAGATGGTGCCACAAAGTTTGCAGACATTGAGAAATTGGAGAGTGGCCTTAAAAAACTCAGCCCAAAGCCGGTAAGCAACAATATTTTAAATGAATAAAGGGCGGAGCCTTCGTTTAATTGTGTATCTGTCTCTTCTGAATTAAAATGTATTGTTCTTCTGTCTGAATGAGTTAGTGTGTGAACTTAACGTTTATGTTTGTGTGTAGGAAAACATGGCTATCGCATGCGGCTCCAGAGCTCACCTGGAAAAAGAATCGGTGGCTAAGGTAGATCTGTAATACTTATTTGTCACTTCATTTAAAGTTTGCTGGTCTTTGTGACCTCACTGAATAAACTGTTATCATTAGTTATTTAAGGCATTTTGTCAAACTTGTGTTCTTTCTGTGACAGCGGTCTCTGTTCCGAAGCATTCTAATGTACGGCTTCCACTTCCTGGTGTGGTTCTTCTGTGTTAAGGGGATTAAAGACACACAGTGTGGCTTTAAGTTGTTCACTCGTGAAGCAGCTCTGAGAACCTTCAGCAGTCTACATGTGGAGCGCTGGTAAAGCAGATATTTCTGATCATCTGATTCATGAAGGCATTTCATTGCTCATTTATCAGGACCTGCTTTATACGATGTGAATTTATTTCATATTGTTTCTTATTAATGATGTAAGACTGTTATTCACACAAGTGACACGAGTCAACAGTGAATTTTTCTAATGATTCCCACCTTAATCACTCTGGTGATTTCTCAAAATGCTATGGAATGATGTAGCATGATGGTCTGAGGATTTTAGAGGCGTCAGAACTGAAATGCGGTGCTCTGCGTGTGAGTTGTTGATGTTCTCTTTCTTGTCGGTATGAACAGGGCGTTTGATGTTGAGCTGCTGTATATTGCACAGTGCTTTAGAGTCCCTATAGCAGAAGTTGCAGTGACATGGACAGAGATAGAAGGTCAGTTTGGAATTGTCATGTCCACTTACAGCAAATCATTTAAATCTTAATAAGTTTGAAACATTTCTAAATATATCTTTCTTTTCTTTTGTAGGTTCGAAGCTTGTGCCTTTTTGGAGCTGGCTGCAAATGGGTAAAGACCTGATCTTTATCAGATTGCGTTACATCAGTGGTGCCTGGACACTCGCATCCCCAAGAAAGTTTGATTAGACCTTTCTGCCTTTGGATTTCTGAATACAGACCTAAAAGCTTTGACCAACATGCCAATGTGTGTATTATAACACTGCATAGTTTAGTGGGTGAGACCAGGTTACTGTAACTTATGTCTTTTTAATCATCAAATATTGATTTTGCTCGTATAATTCCAATTAAGATCAAAGAATACTTTATTTAGATCATATTATTATATAAGATCATTCCAGTAGTATTCTTTAAATTACTAATCATTGTCTGGTGTTTTTTTTTTTTGTATCTCAAAAGCACTTGACCTTAAGTTCACGTGTTGCACCTTAACACGGGGACGAGACGTCATCACAATCTCCACATAAAATTCAATTTTTCTGAAATCCATTCACCTTTCTGTTACAACTGGTCTTTTTGGGAAATCATGAGCACGTCCGTGTCTGTGGGTCATGGCTTTAGGATTTGTGGACTTTCACTTAAATAAAGCAGTTTTAAGGTTGCAAGCATTGAATGCTGGCAGTTTTGGGGTTGATCTTTTTTTAACACAAGCCTCTTTGCTCACCAGTGGAGTTCCTCTTCAACAAACTCATTCAATTACATTAAGAATCAAATGTTTGCACACAATTTATTGAATTTGCTGCTGTCATGCTTTTAAAGTAATTTAATTGATTATGCTTAAACTAAAAGGTATTTGTAAAAACATAAGTGAACATGATCATCCTGACTCTACAGGTTAGAACTAACATGATGATTATGAACGGTCAGCTAACCACACACATTTTATAGTGTGTAGCAGGACACTCCTGTCTATAGGTAAGATGTATTTAGTGAATGGGTTTAAGGCAGGCTGCTGCTTTTTGATGATTAATTGTGACATCACAGGTAATAGCTTTTTCTGGTAGATCACAGCTTAAGGTATATTGTTTTTTTTAACACCCACCATAGATTTACTAATGTTTTAATATTTCATGATATGATCCCGGTAAGCAATAACCAAAGAAAGGGTAAACGACTGAATCTTATTAGAATTGTCCCAGAAAATGGTAAGAAACCTCCGTCTTCCGCTTCCTTTTCTCAGACCCTGCAGTTGTTTATTACATCATTAGTAATAAGAATTTAGTAAGCATCATTATGACGACAAAAAATGTAATTATTGAGCAGAAATGTTTAAAAACCTTTCACAGTCTTTCCATCATGTTTATAAATGTTTTGATGCGTTTCTAATAAATGTTAAAAAAAAAGTAAATAGGGTCCACTTCAGAAGGTTTCACTTTAATTTAAATTAATAGAAACACAGAAAAAGCAAATTTTGAAACTGAATTTGCTACAGAGTCACAAACATAAAATAAATTCTTTACACATTTGAATTTTCTGATGCTTTGTAAAAAAAATCAGTAGGCCATTTGCTTGAAAGATAATTTGACATCTGTGAAGACGTTGCTTAGTATTTTGGTTGATTTGAAGACTGAGTCTGCATCGTGAGCAGATGCTGCTGCTGCTGCAGGAAGCTGATGACCTCTGGACTCCGCAACAAAGACTGAAAAACAGCATGAGAATAACCTTCAGCTCTGTGCTTCATTTAGCTGAGATCTTTATTTTTCATGTTTAAATGCAGGCTGGTCTCGAACTCACCAGCCTCTTCTGGTTTAGGACCTGCTCTATGAGTGTGGGTCGTGCAGGTCTCTCTCCGATGGAGCCGAGCCGTTGCTTAATGACGGACACGGGTCTCTCCTCTGAGCTCTCCTGCAACGCAGTGACACTTATCTGCATTTATGATTCAGTCTGCTCAGTGAGATCTGAGATCTGCTCAGTGCGATTGTGGATGTGATGGTGATTGGCGATGGTGATTAGTGATTTGGATGTGATGGTGATCAGTGATGGTGATCGGTGATTAGTGATGTGGATGTGATTGGCGATGGTGATTAGTGATGGTGATTGGCGATGTTGATGAGTGATGTGATGGTGATTAGTAATGGTGATCAGTGATTTGGATGTGATGGTGATTTGTGGTGATTTGGATGTGATGGTGATTAGTGATCAGTGATGGTGATTGGTGATCATTGATGGTGATTAGTGATTTGGATGTGATGGTGATTAGTGATGGTGATTTGTGATCAGTAATGGTGATTGGTGATCATTGATGGTGATTAGTGATGGTGATTAGTGATTTGGATGTGATGGTGATCAGTGATGGTGATTTGTGATCAGTGATGGTGATCGGTGATGGTGATTTACTTCGTGCTTGCCGGGTGCCATGGCCTTGTCGCTCTTCTTTTTCTTGTACTTGTCTTTGTACATCTTGTTTCGGTGTTTTTTGCACATCCACGGTTTGCGCTGCTTCGCTCCCAGCGCGCTGATCTCGGGGCAGCCGTGGTAGACGCAGCGCTTGGGGGCCGACTCCTCGCTGGTTTCGTTCGGACTCGCAGCGCCGCCGCCGTCCCGCGGCTCGCTCAGCTCCAGCGCGTCGCTCTCGTCCTCGTCCTCCATGTCGAACGCGTACTCCCCCGGATCTCTCTGCGGCGGCGGCGGGCTGCTGATGGCGGCACCGCCGGGGCCGGCGCTGCGGTCACTGCCGCTCATCACTGAGCCCGAGATAAAGAACACGAGATAAAAAAAAAAAAAACACGAGATAAAAAAAAAAATAAACGAGATAAAAAAAAAAAACAAAACGAGATAAAAAAAAAAAAAACGAGATACTAAAACCAGACAATTACATCTGCCATCCAGCTATGTTTTAGTTTCAGCTAAAGCCAAGTTTCAAAATAAAAGTCACAGCGCTAATTACAATTACACCAATCAGGATTTCAGAAAAAAAAATCAGCATGTAACTGATGTACTGACACACACACACACACACACACACACACACACACACACACACACACACACACACACACACACACACCACAGACTACGGTAAAACAATAAAAAAAGCATTAAAAACACATTTTTCTGTCTACGTATATAAACGATATTGATGTTATTGGAATGTCGTTGTGGAGAGAGAAGTCTTTAAGTCTTTATTCCCTGCAGGAGCGCAGGAGCAGCAGGAGCAGCAGGGCAGCAGCAGGAGCAGGGCAGCAGGGCTGCAGGGGTGCAGGGCAGCAGGAGCAGCAGGAGCGCAGGAGCAGCAGGAGCAGCAGGAGCGCAGGAGCAGCAGGAGCGCAGGGCAGCAGGGCTGCAGGGGTGCAGGGCCGTAGGAACGCAGGGCAGCAGGGCCGCAGGGCAGCAGGAGCGCAGGGCTGCAGGGGTGCAGGGCAGCAGGGGCGCAGGGGCAGCAGGGGCGCAGGGGCGCAGGGCCGCAGGGGCGCAGGGGCGCAGGGCCGCAGGGGCGCAGGGCCGCAGGAGCGCAGGGCAGCAGGAGCGCAGGGCAGCAGGGCAGCAGGGCAGCAGGGGCGCAGGGGCAGCAGGGCAGCAGGGGCGCAGGGCAGCAGTGCCGCAGGAACACAGGGCAGCAGGAGCGCAGGGCTGCAGGGGTGCAGGGCAGCAGGGGCAGCAGGGCAGCAGGGGCGCAGGGCAGCAGGGGCGCAGGGCAGCAGGGGCGCAGGAACACAGGGCCGCAGGGCAGCAGGAGCGCAGGGCAGCAGGAGCGCAGGGCAGCAGGGCAGCAGGGGCGCAGGGCAGCAGGGGCGCAGGGCAGCAGGGGCGCAGGAACGCAGGGCAGCAGGAGCGCAGGGCAGCAGGAGCGCAGGGCAGCAGGAGCGCAGGAACGCAGGAGCGCAGGGCAGCAGGAACACAGGGCAGCAGGAGCGCAGGGCTGCAGGGGTGCAGGGCAGCAGGGGCAGCAGGGCAGCAGGGGCGCAGGGCAGCAGGGGCGCAGGGCAGCAGGGGCGCAGGAACACAGGGCCGCAGGGCAGCAGGAGCGCAGGGCAGCAGGAGCGCAGGGCAGCAGGAGCGCAGGGCAGCAGGAGCGCAGGAACGCAGGAGCGCAGGGCAGCAGGAACGCAGGAGCGCAGGGCAGCAGGAACACAGGGCAGCAGGAGCGCAGGGCCGCAGGCCAGCCTTAGGTCTCACTCCGTTCAGACAAGAAGCAGGGAATCCCTTCCATATGAGCAGACTGTCCTCCAAACAGTTCACTGTAAGTTGTTCTGTGTGTTTCTCTGCATGGGACAAATAAAATGTGATTTTGATTTAGATTTTTTAATTTTAATGTCATGAACTTAACATATGCAAAATATAAATAACATTTATAACATTTAACTTGCTTTGTGAACTCTGTAGAGTAGCTCTAATCCCCCCCTTTTTTTTACCGTGGTGAATTCATCTTTCTCGTTGTAAAATGATAAACCTTAAATTATATTAAAATAGTAACACTCTTATTATTTGGAAGGTAACAATTGTTTATTTAAGATCATTGTTCATACAGTTTTTATTTTGCAAGATGCCAAAAACTTTTTTTTCGTACTTAATCAGAACTAAATAGTGGTAAACTGGTTAGTCCCTAATTTAAAACATTTATTTATCTATTAATAAATGAATAATAACAATATTTCAAAATGGCAGTAATACCTCTTAATATAAATTGAAAATTGTGAAAAAAAAATGTTGTCTTAAAACGTCATAGAGAAATCAGGCTCAGTTCCCACAGTTGAAAAAAATCAGTAGGGAAGGCATCTTTTTTTGGTTGGATGAATTAAACCTGAGCAGATTTGAATGATTTTAATTAAACTGACATCTTTCACATGAACTCTCTCAGTTCCACACTTTCTCTCTTGTAAAATCATATAATGTAAGAAAGGTCGCAAGAGAAATTGCTTTTAAAGTTTGAACACACGTAATTAAACAAATGATAATAAATAACACAACAGCTGAAGATTTTTACATACATTAAAAATGATTAAATAATTTAGTTGCATTCTACAATGATACTGAAACACTTAAAATAATTGCATGTATAATTTTGTATGTAATCATTTGAGTCTTTCAGTACGTGACTGATGATACTGTTGATTTATGTGAAGATAAACTGCAGATCTCAATATTATTGAAGGAACCTCCAGCCTCACTGCTCCGCTCTGGAACGGACGAGCTAGATGAGATGATGTTCTTCAGTCTGTGCAGGGTGATGAGAAGAAGCACAAGGAGGAAGAAAAGCAGACTGAGAAAAATGAAGAGATAAACAGAAACACTCTCAGTGCTGCTAAACGAGGTTTCAGAATCTCCTGCAGAGAGGGTTGATGAGTTGACCTGTACAGAGTTTTTTCTGTCCAATTCTGTTATATTTAACTCTTCTATTGAGCTGTCCATCCCAACAGCAGCAAAGAAGACACCTGTGAAGTAAAAAGAAGAAGAAAATATTGTACAACTTTTTTCTGCATCTTTTTTATCAGTTCCTCTTAAAATATAGATTATCTTGTAATTCTGCAATCGTGCTGCTGCATACAAGGTTAGTTCATTTTACTCTGTCCTATAACTACCCCCCTCCCCTGGGACCACCACAGAGCAAGATTCCTTACTGCCCCACAGTCAGGAACAGTTTTGTTTAAAGGGAGGATGTACCTCTTAATTATCTTTCCAATCTGATCAAGTCAGGAATTAGTGGCAAATTAGTGGAATTAAATTAGAATTTAATCAGAATTAAATCAGAGGCAAATTAGTGTTTTTTTTTCTATAGTTATTCAAAACCAAATAGATTTTTACAGAGCATTGCACTCAGTTTTTTTTTTTATTAAATTAAATTTCTAAACTGTATTAAAAATTTTCTGTCCATCAAATATGTTAGTTTTTTGCTTAATCTTTTTTTTGTTTATTCTGCTTGCAGCCAATAACAAACCATTAGTGCAGCAAACACCGAGCACAGATGCAGGCCATCAGGGGTTTTAGTCTTTTTTTTTGCTGAAAAGTACAGTTAAATGCTCCAGATTCAGTTTAAAGAGGTTGCTAATTGTATTTAATTATGCTTTTTGTATCCTGGCAACATGTAAATTCATTGGTCAGTGAGTGACTTGTGCCATGTCGTGAGTGCCTCTGCATTAGGAGCTCTAGATTACCACAGGGTCAGCCTCTTTACTCACACAAAAAGAAAAGGTCAGTTTTTACGTCTGCTTATGTCATAGTATAAATAATATATTATAAAGCAGCTGAGAGGAGAAATGCCATGGTTTTCATGTTTAAAAAATCATGTGCTGTTAATTTTCATGTGCTCGCCATTTTGTAAATGTTTAGATGTTAATAAGCTGATCTGCTCGGGCACATTGTCGAGATTTATGACCTAATCTTTTATTGCCTTCAGTTACTGTACAGACCGCTTTCAATTTTTAAAGAGTATTTTAGTGTAAAGTGAAGCTCATCTGTGTGTTAATGATTTTAATTTTTTTAATTTACCAGGTAAAAAAAGTCCAAACCATCATCTCTATGCCGTGATGCCATGTGGTGATGGACGAAATTGGTGGCATGCATGATGATCAAACATCTAAACATCTGTTCTTATTCATTCAAAGGTTGTAGTTTGTGCAGATGCAATCATGCAACCACGCTGAGAATTTTTAAAAAATTGCCTCTTATTCAAGTCACTGCTAAAGTTGCTTGCACATGTTCTCTAGTATTAAATATATATTAGTATATTAATTATATAAAATATAAGCTTGTTATTGTTTGTTATTTATATATATATATATATATATACTGAAGGAGGTAATGGCAGAAATAAATTTTGAATGGTTTCTAAGGTTTTTTTTTTTTTTTAAGATTTTATATCCTCTTGGAAGAATATTATAAGAATGACTTTTCCCAACATATACATATTTGAACAAATCTCTGTCAGAGGGGACAAAGCAAGATAACAAACTGATTTATTTTCTTAACAAAGAATGCAGAAACAATTATTAGATTTTAGAACATAGCTATAATATGTTATAATAAAGAGCAAATTATTACCAACAGGAAGAGAAAGACAGACAGACAGATAGATAACCAAGAGTCAGGACATGAAGATGTCCAATCCCACAGTTTTAAAAAGATATATTTCTAGAGCATAGTAACAAAAGATCAGCTCACCTTATGTTTATCAGATGAATCCAGCTCTAATGCACACACATTTCCATAAAGAAAATATCCTCTAAGACAGAGACATGTGTAATACACACAGCGGACACTCTGGTTTATATGAATGTAGATGTAGATCTAGATGTTCCCATGATCCTAAGATGTGAGCTGGAATCTGACTACCCAGCTGTACTCTGCAGTCCGTCCCTCACACTGCCTTTTTTTTTCTCTCCCCCTCCCTTTTAAATCTACCTTTTCTATTTGCCTGTCTGTTTCTGTTTGATTCAGGCAAAAACTGCACGTTTTTAATATTTATTTGTATTATAATGTTTTGAGCCCTGTGATGGATTGGCACTCTGTCTTGGGTGCAGGGACTGACGGATCCCAGATCACCAACCCACCTGCGTCCACCTGAGATCTACTCCATTAACCTCAGAATGAATTAAATACTAAAATAAATAAATATGTTTTTAATCTACTTTTAAAGATTGATAGTGATTCAGAATCTGTGACAGTAACCTGAAGGGTCTTTTTCTTTCTGGTGATTAATGCTGCAGAACTTTCCATGATTTATATTTTAATTCTGTAATTTTAATCTGTAATATCTGTTAAACATCAAACACTATGAAAGAAGTATTTGTCTATAGAATTTCTTACTAAAAACGAACCATTCTGAATGATTAATTCGCTATTTTTTTATTTAACTGTTTTATTTGCAACAGCATTAAAAAAGATTTCTACAGAAGCGTGTGAACATTTAATGACGTCATTCTGCCGCACGTGATGCGGAAATGACGTCGGTTGTTCGCTGAGCGGTGGGCGGGGTTAGTGCGTCGCCGCTGTCGCTGTGTTGACATTCGCGGCTCTTCTCTGATTTTCAGAATTAAAGGTTTAAAGAGTGAAAGGTAAATCAAACGGGTTACATTTCATCATGTCTGATCTGATTAACGTACAGAGTTATTACTGTGCTGTTTGAAGTCGGGTGGTTTAATGAGGCTGCAGCTCTGAGAGGACTGACTGTCGGCCTGCCTTTGATCTTAATCTGTATCTCTGTCCATCATGCCGCTCGTGCAGCTCGTTATTATTATTATTATTATTATTATTATTATTAATTGGTCTGGTTGTAATTTGGACCTCGAGGTGAGGCAGATTATATAATCCTCACTGCAGGCGGTACATCAAACGCTATCTGCCGTGTCCGGACATTAAGCTTTCAGGGTTCTGTTCGGTTCTGTTCGGTTCTGTTCTGTTCGGTTCTGTTCTGTTCTGTAGTCTAATGTAATGTCTGCTCTGAGTTTGCAGGAGGTTGTTTTTTGAGGGAATTTGTCTACGGAGCCATTTATTTTAATTCTGCTAATTAAACGGTTTAAAACCCGCTACAGAGCAGATCCTCACTTCCTCATCTCATAGCTCTGCCTCTCAGATAACCGAGTTTAACCTAGAATTAACCATTATAACCGAGTTTAACCTAGAATTAACCATTATAACCGAGTTTAACCTAGAATTAACCATTATAACCGAGTTTAACCTAGAATTAACCATTATCACCGAGTTTAACCTAGAATTAACCATTATAACCGAGTTTAACCTAGAATTAACCATTATCACCGAGTTTAACCTAGAATTAACCATTATAACCGAGTTTAACCTAGAATTAACCATTATAACCGAGTTTAACCTAGAATTAACCATTATAACCGAGTTTAACCTAGAATTTACCATTATAACCGAGTTTAACCTAGAATTAACCATTATCACCGAGTTTAACCTAGAATTAACCATTATAACCGAGTTTAACCTAGAATTAACCATTATAACAGAGTTTACTGAGAATAAACCATTTATAACCGAGTTAACTGAGAATAAACAATTATAACAAATAAACCATTTACTTAAAATAACAGAGTAAACCATTATACACGATTATTTACGATTTACTAATGTACACTTTAAATAAACTCTGGTGAAATGATTGGTGCTTAAACTTTATAATGTTTGTTTTTCAGTTGTGCAGACCTCAGCACATGGCGTTCAGTAAAGGATACCGGGTTTATCACAAGCTGGACCCCCCACCCTACAGTGTAATTGTGGAAGCAAGGAACCGTGAGGAATGCTTAATGTTCGAGTCTGCAGCGGTGGCCGTTCTATGTAAGATCGTCAGGCTGTATGTTCTGTGTAGAACCTTTGGACACTTTGATGACTTTTTGTGCTTTTTCTTCAGCGGCTGCAGAGAAGGAGGCCATCCGAAACACGTACACAAAAATGCTCGATGCTTATGGAATCCTTGGAGTTCTTCGTCTAAATCTAGGTGAGTGAGAAAGCTCATATAAATAACTGTTTTCTGTTCCATTCAACTTGGAGATTTAAGAAAATCCCACCGGTTCTGTTAACACAACAAGACTAAATCCCAAAACAAATGAAAAGGAAGGCCTCTCACATTACAGAAGGTTTTTAGTTTTAGTTTGTTTAGTTTGATTTTAGTGCTGTAATGCTTGCATGAAATTCAAACTTTTTAAAACAACAATAAAAGCTACAGTCTATAAAACCAGGCTTGATTATTGGAACGCACGATTACAAACTTATTTTTTATTACTATTTTTGATTTATAAGTTAAAATGTGTATATACACCTTTGTCTACCATTTTAGTAAAGCTGCATTGTAACAAAACAACATTTTTTTTATTTAAAATGAAATGCTTACACTGCACGTATGGTGTTGTTTCTCTGCTCCTCTGTAATTTAGGTGACTCCATGCTCCACAGCCTTGTGTTGGTGACAGGCTGCAGTTCCGTGGGGAAGGTGCAGGATTCAGAAGTGTTTCGGGTCACCGCCACAGACTTCATCTCCCTGAAGAATGACCCATCAGATGAGGAAAGGATTTCAGAAGTTCGAAAGGTTCTGAACTCTGGAAACTTTTATTTTGCCTGGTCATCTACTGGAACGAGCTTGGATCTCAGCCTGAATGCTCATCGCAGGATCAGAGAGGACAATTCAGACAATCGTTACTTCTGGTGAGTACGACAAATCTGAAATCACAGATGTTAGTGCTTCAGATGTTCATGAACAGATGTTCATGAGGTCAGTGGGGTTTCGTGGTTTTGGATGAACAACAAGAAAACCTGTTTCCAAGCAAATGGGCAAAATGATCCAAACAGCTTTTTATGGGCTGCCTTAAATTTATGACATGAGAAACAAGCCGGTTTACAGCAGCCATCCAAATGAGCAAAGTCTAAATAGCCAATGTGATCATTAAGGTTAATGTTATAAACATGTCAACATCAGTTATATTAGTGTTGGTCCACCATTTCAAAAATAATTTCTAATAAAATTTTAAAATGCTTTTATTGAAATGCTAAAATGTTATCTTAATATCAGTGTGCATTAGCTGCGGTTCCAAGAATTGGTCTCTTCTGCTTTTGGGGTTGTTGTCAGTGTAGCAGCGGTGTAGTGGAAGGGGGGTTGATTGATGGCAATACATAATAATCAAAGCTGGTTAATGCATCAGAGGTTCTGCTAATGTTCAGTGTGTGAGGTGAGACATGCAAGGTGGAGGGAGTTCACAGGAAAGTGACAGGAACGTAGTGTGGTGCCAGCTAATATTTCAATCTGCTGTTTAAATGTAACGACTCTGTTGATATTAATTAGGAATCAATCCCTGCACCTGCACCTAAAGCATTATGGAGTGAACTGTGATGACTGGCTGCTGAGGTTGATGTGCGGTGGTGTGGAGATTCGTACAATTTATGCCGGTCACAAGCAGGCCAAAGCCTGTGTCATCTCTCGCCTCAGCTCTGAGAGAGCAGGCACGCGCTTTAATGTACGTGGCACCAACGATGATGGACAAGTGGCTAATTTTGTGGAGACTGAGCAGGTGGGTCATTTTCTTTGTCACTGCACATCCACCGAGTACTTTATTAAAAACAAAATACACCTTTTTACTAAAGCATTTATTAACACACAAGAAACTTTCAGTATCAACGGAAAACGTTTCTGCTTCCTGTAGATCATTTTCTTGGATGACAAGGTGTCTTCATTCATTCAAATCCGTGGATCAATACCTTTATTTTGGGAGCAACCTGGTTTGCAGGTAATAACAAGTTAAAAAAGTTTCATGTTTTATTATGAAACATTAAATGTAAGTTTAATGACTTTTGGGTCCTGACCTGTATAAAGAACGCTTTTTGTTATTGCTTTAATTGCTCCCATCTAACGAGTCATTAGAAAGTCAAATGAGAATGAGAGGATATTCCATCCTGTTTTTGAAAGTTTCAGTTCCATTAGATTTGTCGTTCATCAAAAGTTCATCCAATTAAAAATGTTCATTGAAACAAGGAACACGTAATGTCATGGAGTAATATTAGATATACATTGGACTGTTATTATAGATGAATAAAAATTTTATATTTCCTGTTATTTCTTCAGTTTTTTTTAAACTAGATTAATTGTTTTCTCAGTTCATAGCTGTAGTGTAGGGATTTTTTAGAGTTAAGTAAGGAAACAGTTAATGTCCTGAGTTTATATACATATAATCACTATTTTGTACTTATTTAGTAATGTATTTAAAATGCTTTATGCCCCCCCCCCCATCTCTAAAGGTCGGATCCCACCGTGTGAAACTGTCCCGTGGCTTTGAGGCCAATGCACCAGCTTTTGAGAGGTAATTATAATAATGTTTTGGTAAATCACTTATTAGAGTTTTTTAATCTGTTAAACGTGTACAACTACAAAAAGCAATATGGAAAGTAATCATTCTGTTTCTAAATGATAGATAATTAAGCCTAATGTTGGGGTTTCAAATCCACGTCTGTACCATTGTCCTGTTTGATCAGGCAGATGTCTGATGTGTTGTTAGGTCCACCTCTCTATTGCAGATTACTGTCAGCACTCTCTACTAATGATGAGCTGGGTCACAAACTCAACACTGTCAAAACTGAATTCTTACTTCTTTCTGAATGTAGTATCTAATTAACAATAATTAAATGACTTTTATATTTTGCATAGATAAATGATTTTAATTAGATAAAACTAATAAAAAATCACTCCTCAGCACTTTCCTACCATAGTACTATATTAAAATTAACCTTATTTCTGATTTAGATGTGTCTTTTCTTTTTACCATGTTACTTAAAAATAAGCATTTTCTCAGTAAAAGAATAAAATATTCATTGAGATTCTACCTGCATCTCATTAACTGTATTCATACACAAGAAACTCAAAAGAAGACAGAAAAAGACGTCATGCTTTATTTCTTGTCTTTCTTCGGTTTTCATCTATTTTATGTTTTTCTAGAATTTCGAATGTCTTTTTTTTATCTACAGGCATTTCACTGCTTTAAGAAGGCTTTATGGCAAACAGTTGATCATTAACCTGCTGGGTATGAAAGAGGGCGAGCACATGCTCAGCAAAGCATTCCAGGCAAGTGCTTTTCCAGAATGAATCACATTAATTATATTATTCCCGTTAAATTAGTAATGTAGTATGCAAACATTTCAGTGTTTTTAATACTATATGCAGCACACTTGTTTATACATTTTGTAAGCATTTATCGTCAAATTATATTAAAAACTAATATTATGAAAACTATATAATATAAAAAACAGCATAAATAAATTGAGGGGTTTATTATTATAAAAAAAATCTGTATTTAAATGTACTATATTTTTAATTAGCCACTAGATGATGTCTATCTCCACAGAGTCACCTGAAGGCCTCTGAGCATTCCAACACTGTGAAGATGGTGAATTTTGACTACCACCAAATGGTGAAGGGAGGAAAGACCGATAAACTTATGCGTGTTCTAAAACCTCAAATCAGCAAGTTCCTGGATGAATGCAGCTTTTTCTATCACTCTGCTGAGGCTGGAATTGAGAGGTGCTTTTATATCTTGTAGTTTAATTGGCTTCACAATGAAGGGTTTGCCCTCAATTTTTGCAAGAAAGCTAAGTAACTATTCCAAATCCTGGTTTAAACTAAACATTATTATTTATGTCTGTTATCTGTAGATGTCAGACCGGAACCCTTCGCGTCAACTGTTTGGATTGCCTGGATAGGACGAACAGTGTTCAAGCCTTTTTTGCACTTGAGGTTAATATAGTGACCAGGCATAACATTTCATAACATTATAATCTGGTGTTGAATCTCAATTAAATTACAATGTGCACAATTGGAGGTCGACTTAAAACATCAAACGGTTATGCTCCTCAAACCATTTCTAAACCATTTTTGATTTGTTGTAGGAAGGATTATCCTGCTGAGGGAACATAATATCCTATAGAGAGAGGAGGGAACTAGAGAAGTTGAGAGATTGGTGGAGAGAGAGAGAGAGAGAGAGAGAGAGAGAGAGGAGAAATAGATACCCCAAAATATTCTTTCATGGGAAAGTGGGAAGTGGGAAGCATAAGTGGGAAGCATACAGAAGTTTTTTGTGATAAATTCAATGTATAATTTCATTAAATGTTCATTGAATCTCTTTTAGGTGCTTCCACAGCAGTTAGAGGCCATGGGTCTCACAGAGAAACCTCAGCTGGTGGCACGATTTCAGGAGGTTTTCCGCACCATGTGGTCAGTCAATGGTGATTCGATCAGTAAGATTTATGCTGGCACAGGCGCATTGGATGGCAAAGCTAAGGTACATAACATTTTATATTTGTGTAAGTTATGTAAAAAAAAAAAGTATATTGCATGTCATTCGTCATGACATTATGAATTTCCACTATGAACTTGAACAGATAATGTTTGCTGGCCATGACGATGCCTATCCCGAAAATCTAATTTTGATTGATTATTTAGATTCATGGCAACATGTGATAAATTGTTTTATTTGACCTGCTGTACTTACACACTGAGCAACATGATGGGATGAATAACAGCACCCATTCACCATCGAGCAGCTCAAGTTTTGTATTTAATAAGAATGCTTACAAATGTTTTTAAAACCGCAATAATTACTGCGATTCTCAACTGAATTGAAAAAAGTTCAATTAAAAGAAGAGATAATAAAATCCTTGTAAAAAATACATCTTTTTTGTGTTGCATTATCTTCCGCTTTCTCCTTTATTAGGGTCGTGGGGGGGGGGGGGGGGGGGGGGGGGGGGGGGGGGGATTCGGGGGCGGGGGAGGGGGGGGGGGGGGGGGGGGGGGGGGGGGGGGGGGGGGGGGGGGGGGTGTTGGGGGGGGGGGGGGGGGGTTTTTTTTTTCACTTTTTGCTTTTTTTTTTTTTTTTTTTTTTTGGGGGTTTTTATTTTTTTTTTTTTTTTTTTTTTTATTTTTTCTTTCTTTTTTTTTTTTTTTTTTTTTTATTTTATATTAGCATTATGATTTTTTTTTTTTTTTTTTTGTTTGATATTGATGAGATATGCTTTGTCTTAATGATTTTTTTTTTCTGTGATTCATATTGGGGGGGGGGGGGGTATGCTAACCACTAAGCCACTGAAACATTGAAAATGACAGTTTTCTTTTTGGTTTTGGATGTCATCCAACATCTTTGATCCTTTTTACATATTAACCAATGTTTAACTCCAAAATATTGAAATTGATCACTATGCTTCATTAGTTATGGCATATTTAAATTATTAGATTGTTTTATTTAATTCATATGATATTATGAAATTGATATTTTTTTTTAATCTTCATTAGTGCATCCTCTCACTGTAAATATAACAGTTATCTTTTAGTTATAGTGTGGTTATAGTTTTATAGTGTCATCTTCTAAAATGTTTAATAGTTTTAAAGGCTAACAGTGAAGATTGCATCCTTGTGCTGGATGTGTACAGTCCCTCGCAGTTAGTTTTATTTACTTGTTATGGTCTAGTAATGTTTTCTAAAACCTTGTGCATCTGTTTTTGCTGCTCTTGTCTGTTGCTTTCCTTTGGATGCTCCTCTACCTCCTCTGGTAAGTTCATGTGATAGTTTTTATAGGGATTTAAATCTTTTTGTTGCGTATCTATCTAATTATATCTAATTTATTATGAGCACAGAGAATGAGCATTATATGATATGAGGATTATTACAATTTTTGTGATCGAGATTCTTCTTCCTCTGTTTGTCTTTATTGTTCACTTATTCACTTTGAGTTTTAAAAAACACTTAGTGTTGTGTTTAAAATGTTTTTGGAAATTATGTTGTGATTTTTGTCACTTAATTTCACAAACTCTCCCTCAGCTATTCAGTCCACTCATCACAGGTGCAAAGCAGGGCTGTGATTCTATAGGTACAGAATTTGTTAATAGCTATATAACAAACTTTGTGTTCCACAGGGTGGCAAGCTGAAAGACGGTGCACGTTCAGTCACTAGAACCATACAGAACAATTTTTTTGACAGCTCCAAGCAAGAAGCTATTGATATTTTAAGACTGGGAAGCACTCTTAACAGCGACCTTGCGGATAAAGCTCGTGCTCTTCTCACAACCAGCAGTTTGTATGGTATGTAAATCAGACTTTATAATATTTTATTAGCAAAACTGATATTACAATAACTCAATAAGGACCAATATTTTACTCACTATATGAACAAAACTATTGGCACGACTACAGCAGCTTTCCAATTTTAAATCCATTGGCATCGATATGGAGTTGTCTCCCTTTAGCTTTCTATGATTGGATTTTTTTTTAATTCTGTGCCAAAGGGAATTTTTGCCCATGCATCCATAATATCATTTGTTATGACAACCACTGGTGCGGGACCTACCTCATAGTGGGAGTTTATGCCTAAGGTGTTGGAAGGGATTAAGGACATGGCTCTGTGTAGAGAATGGGCTGAAAAAAGGAAAATGTCTTGTTAATGCAGCACTGGTTGTGAAATGTTAGACCAGTTCAAGCTTGTTATGATTCGGCATTTCTGAATGCCAAACACATCGAAACCTGAAGCTTATAAGCTGCAAACCTAACAGACCACTGCTCTAACTCTTTAAATTCAGGTGTTTTATTTAGTTTAATTTTAATAGTTGTGTAGAAATACTCATGACTGGTGTGTGTGTGAGAGAGAGAGAGAGAGAGAGAGAGATTTGAACACTGATGAACACTGCAGCTTTGTACATTTCCTTTATCTTTTTTGCTGTCTAACTGTGAAACTTCTTTTCTGTCTTTCTCTTTTCGGCGTACATGTTTAGTCTCTGAGCCCATTTTACAATCAGGTACAGTATGTGTGGGGGGTTTTGCTGAAGCCTCACATTTGTGTTTTTCAGTTTGATGTGTTGTGCTATCTTACATGTTCTGTATTTTATGTCAACCATCTGTTTATTTGGGTTTGTTTTGATCCTGTTTGTCTCAGATGATGTACATAAATGCTATATGGCCAAAAGTTTATAGACACTTAAACATTTAAAGCAATGGGCATTAACATGGCGTTTCCCCTTTAAAGCTCTAATACACATGGCTGCAGCAGCGGTGGAGATTAGGGCTGTTGGTGGTTGATGATGTTGAACTTTCACTGAGTATTTTGATAAAAAGTTGTTTTATATGATCTCAGTGCTATGAAATTGGATAGGCTTTTATTTACTTACTGTTTATGTGCAGATAAATTCTGTAACTGTTCTCTTTATGTTTTTAAAGTAACCATATATAGTTCTTCTCTGCAAATAGTTCATACATTTTTTATAGTGTAGATAAAATACCCAGGTTTAATATTAGGATGTAACTCTACTTTTGGCCGTATATTGTAACTTTCTTTTATGAAGACGTATGTAAAGCTGTTCCTTCAATTTCTCCATGTCACCAAGTTTTTAATAATATTTCCATCTTGTGTTTTACATAATGACTGTTTTGATTTGTGGTGCATCTTTTGAAAGAGATTTAGGTGAGAGAATTATTCATCTCTTACTGGGATGCTTTTTCCTCGTAGCATCTCCCAGAGTGTTACTGGGCATGTGTCAGAATCACCATAAGTACACTCGACCAAAGAAAATCCGTGTTTGCGTGGGCACATGGAACGTGAATGGAGGCAAGCAGTTTCGTAGCATTGCGTTTCGTAATCAGACCCTCAGTGACTGGCTGCTGGATGCACCCAAAAAAGCAGGACACCCTGAATTCCAAGGTGAGCTTAGTTTCCTTTAAGCTTAATTTTCAGACATTGTAATTTCTGTTATACTAATTGTATTGTACAGTGCTGAACTCAGTGCTTTGTTTCCCAGACAGTAAACCCCAACCTGCAGATATATTTGCTATTGGTTTTGAGGAAATGGTGGAGCTGAATGCCGGCAACATTGTTAGTGCAAGGTAAGAAGCATCCATTTGATTGATTATTTCCAAAGACTGCAACAGTGCTTTTAAGCTACATTAGATCTCATTCATTAAACCAGTACTTAAATATTTTTTACAATTATTGAAAATAACTTGCCTGTTTCAAAGTTGACATTAAATATTATCATTCTGTCTTTACTCTTGGGTCTAAAGTTCCTCTTGGAAAGACAGACGTTTAGACCAATGAAAAGGTGTATAATTCTGCAGTCAATTATTAAAACTGTCAATCAAATATCATGATACTAATATTAGCACATACAGTTTTAATGCTGTTGCACATCCGTTGGACCTCAGTAAGCCACACACTACTCAGGTGTAGTGGTGTATATTTAAGTGTCTTTTTTAGTTGACTGTGTTTGTAAATGTTTTTTTATTTACGTGTTGATCACTAGGTTTTATTTATACTAATTTATCTGGACGTGATAAGACCAAGCCAAACTGCAGTTGTGGCAAACCACATAACATTTTCCTTTCTCTAAAGTACTACCAATCAGAAGCTTTGGGCAGCAGAATTGCAGAAGAACATCTCAAGGGATCATAAGTATGTACTACTGGCCTCAGAGCAGCTGGTGGGAGTTTGCCTTTTTATCTTCATTCGACCCCAGCACGCAGCTTTTATCAGGTTTGATTGGTTTTCATAACTAAAGGATTTTCTCATTATTTTAATAAATATGATGTGATGTCATTTGCCAGACAAAACATAAACCTGGCATGTGCTAATAATGAAAACGAATAGTACATAGGTGTGTTGTTTTGTTATACATAAAGATTTTATATATACATATAGAAATGCACTATGGTTCCAAATGTTTACATTTTAATCCAAACCTTTTTTTGTAGGTGTGTTGTTAAATGTTTTTATTATATACAGTATCCTCAAAATGTCTGTAAACTCTTTACACTTTTTATATTGCTTCCTAAATATGGTCTAAACTTCATCAAATTTTGAAATAAGTCCTTAAAATTCAAATAAAGAAATACTTTAGACTTACAGTGTACATCATGTTAACTTTCAGCTGTTTATTAGGTTCTGACTTTTGGAAAGCAAAGGGGAAGCTTTGTTCTCTTTCAGTTTAATGAATAACAGCAAACCTTCACTTCAGTGAATTACTTCTGCTTCATTTTTAATAATATTATATATATATTATAATATAACTTCTAATATAACTAGGCTACATCACACAACCCCCTGGCTCTTGCTTAATTATTATGGATGTACCAAAAATTCAGTTACTAAAAATAAAAAGATAGATTTTTATTTCAGATAAATTCCCAAACCCTGAAATAAAGAGACCCAAATCATAAATTAAACCAATTAAAAATAAAAATAGCACCACCCCGATAATAGTCTTGCATCTGGCGTCACACGAAGCACCAAATTTCCATCTGAATTTCAATAAAAATGTTATTTAAAATTGATGTTGATAAAAAGCCTACATTACTTCCTTTTATCACCATTTACTCATAAAAACAGAGATGTTGCTGTAGACACAGTGAAGACTGGCATGGGTGGAGCCACTGGAAATAAAGGGGGCGTTGCTATCCGTATGCTGTTTCACACGACCAGCATCTGCTTTGTGTGCTCACATTTCGCTGCGGGACAATCTCAGGTCAAGGAGCGAAACGATGACTATAACGAGATCACACGCAAACTCTCATTTCCAATGGTGAGCATGAGGAGCTTCTGTGAGGAATCAGAGTTCTGAACTCGTATCATCAGTCCTCAGCCGTTACAGATAATCATCAGTAATAATAATGTTCTAAAGGTCTATTTTATACAGGCACTCGGCTCAAGTGAAATAATATATATTTGTGTTCTTATAAATAGGGACGCTTGCTCTACTCACATGATTATGTCTTTTGGTGTGGGGACTTTAACTACCGCGTCGGTCTGCCGAATGACGAGGTTAAAGATCTGATCAAGCAGCAGAACTGGGATGCTCTTATTGCAGGGGACCAGCTGGTGGAACAGAAAAACGCAGGCCAGGTAACGTTGTGTGCACACCAGTCTGTGTGTTTATCATGTTCATAATTGAAAGTCAAAAATATCAAAAAGTAGATGTGATCGGCTGAGCCGTTTATCCAGCTATGACATCATTGGCAATAACACCTCTCAGCATGTCACATTCGTATCAATTCGTGATATACAATACATTACTTTAAATCATAAAATACTGATGATTATAAACAGAGAGCCAATTCCCAATCGGCACTAAACCTGTTATTCAGCGATCAGCGTTCTCTTCAAAAACTGGACGAGATTACTTTGCAGAAGACCAGATTATTAATGAATTTGCTTTAAATAAACGCATTTATAAATGCACTTTATAATTTATAAATGAAAATAAATAAGAAAACTAAACTCGTTGCTTGCATTAAAGGTGTTTAGAGGCTTTATTGAAGGAAAACTGAACTTTGCTCCAACCTACAAGTATGACCTCTTTTCTGATGATTATGACACGAGTGAAAAATGCCGTACTCCTGCCTGGACTGACCGAGTGCTGTGGAGGAGGAGAAAATGGAACTTTCAGAAAACTGGTGGGATTTAAAAAAAATTTTTTTTTTTTTAATAAAATTATTATTTAAATCAATTCAAACCTTAATATTTTTATGTGTCTTTATCCAGCTGAGGAATTAGACCTTAATGTTGTTGGGGCTCCAGTTGAAGAGGAAGATCAGCACACATGGGATCCTGGAGAGCTAAAATACTATGGCAGAGCAGAGCTTAAAACTTCTGACCACAGGTGAGACCGACATCTCCACCAGAACATGCATGTCCACTGTGCATGACACCCCTGCACTTCTTTTTTCAGATAAATAAAAAAAAAATGAATAAATAAATGAGACCTTCCTCTTCCAGAAACATTGTTGCAATGTTAAATATTTTTAGATTTATGGTTTTATCTTGTTTGGCATTAAAACGGCACAAAAAGCACTTTTTTTAAATAACAGATTATTAAATTTGTATTTAGGGCAGGTTTCAGATGTAGATAATGTAAAAAAAAATATATCTAACTTTGTCAGAGATGAAGAATCTTCCAACAGAACAGTGACCCAAAGCAACTGGACCTTCCTGCTGTGAGGCAAGAGTGCTGACCCACTGTCTCGTCTCTTTAGTCGTCTCATAATACAAAAAAGGCTACTTTTTTATTTCTTTAATATTTTTTAAATATTATATATTCAAATGAAGTGTCAGAACCATTAATTTGCCAACAGATTATTTAATGCATAGATCATGATGCCCGTTCTTTTTTTCATTTTCGAAACAGTTTCTTCAGTTGGTGTGCAACATACCGTTCCACCATGTTAAATCATGATTAGAACACTAAGACCGTACTGTTCTTGGTGTGTTTCAGGCCAGTGGTGGCAGTTATCGATGTGGACGTTCTGGAGGTGGATCCAGAAGCACGCCATCAGGTGTATAAAGATGTTATTGGTCTGCAAGGACCGCCGGATGGCACCATCCTCGTGTCACTTTGCAGCTCAGGGCCTGATGACTACTTTGATGATGCTCTGATAGATGAGCTGTTGGATAAGTTTGCTAACTTTGGTGAAGTCATCCTGATCAGGTTTGAACCGGTTACAATCAGTTTAAGTTTCAAACCGTCTACAGTTTTTATTGTTTAGGAATGAAGAGGATTAATTAAATATTCTGATTCTGTGAAATGAAATAAGCATATAAAACAGTTTTCAACCTCGGGAGTGGTAGCTCAGTAATCAGGGTGTTGGGTTATCAATCTGGAGGTTGGGGGTTCAAATCCCAGGTCAACTGAAGCTACCAGTGTGGGTCCTTGAGCAAGACCCTTAACCCTCATTGCTCCAGGGATGCTGTTTGCAACCCTGTGCTCACTTTGTAAGTTGCTTTGAATAAATTAACCAAATGTAAATGTTAATGTTTCAAAATGTTCAAAATAATTAAAAATTCTGAAACTTGAATCTGTAAGGGATCAAATAGTTTGACTTGTTGGCCTGTTGTTCAGGTAATAGCAACAAGAAATGACCACGTCCTTGTTCTGAGTTTGGTTGTTTATAGATTTCTTTTGCTTTGCAAGGTTTGTGGAAGAAAAGATGTGGGTGACCTTTTTAGAGGGGTATTCTGCACTAGCTGCCCTCTCACTGAGTGCCTCCACTGTAAGTAACCGAATTTCAGTTGTTTCATAGAAGATGGTTTTTATGAAATTGGTTGGCTTCCCTCAGATGTATGCAACATGGATGAGCTGTGCTCATAAATATCTGATTGTTAAATAATAAGTATTATATTGAAGAAATATCTCAGTCTACATTTTTAGAACATTATGTATTATTTAGAACATGTTCATCTACTTTAAAACAAATGATTACTTTGTAGTTTCTAAACCTGCATGATGATCTTTTTTAAATATCACTTCTTTTGTTATTAACATTTCCTTTTATGTTCACCTGTCATATAGGTTGTGTTTTGTGTGTTGTGATGGTTATAACACTCAAATACGATTGTTTAAAATGTAAACTTCTATTTTATGTTTTACAATCAACAAATGTTTTTATAATATATAAAAAAACACCTGCATATGATAAGACCAATCTCCAATGATAAGCTTCTGAATTAAAAAATTGGGGAAAAATTAATAAAAAGTGGATTTTACAAACATAATGGCATAAATTTTAATGTTTTAAGCAAAAATAGAAAATTGCCCAATTAAAAAAACACTTTAGCAAAGATTTGCAGAATTTTGTCATTTAAAAATATAATATTTAATAACATTATATAAATGTGGAAATTCAAACTTTGTGGGGCTATTTTTTTATTGATGGGAAGTTCATCAAGTGAAGCCAGATGCTGCTTCCTGTGAGACTTCTCAATACTTTATTCACAGCACAATCAATGTAACATTGGACTCTAATTATTAAAAGGTTTTAAAAATAATCTAAAGTTATTAGTTTTATTACTATAAAAAACAAAGAGTCATAAAAAAAACTATTTTAGAGTAATATTTCTAGTTTGGCTGCAGATTGTGTAAAAGAAATCAGAATCAGAAAACTTTATTAATCGCGGGGGGGGATTAACAATAAGCGCAGTAAAATTTAAATTATACTTAAAGTACCAAAAATATGACATAAAGTAAACGTAAAGTGGCATGTGTAAAGAATTTTATAAATATATATTTTTTTAATTAAAGATATAAAATGTATTGCACTGTGTGTCAGATGGTCGATTAATATAGTAGTGCACATTTGAACATAATCAGAATACTTCTGATTACATTATTGCATATTAAAGTTGTTTGATTGTTTTAATTGGTCATCAGAGTATTGCACCTTGGCAGCAGTGAGTTTATATTTATACTCAGCAGTACAATCCCCTCATGTGCATTTAAAACTTTCTAAACTGCTGTCCTGAATAACGCACATCCTCTGTTTTAAAGAAAGCATGTTGTCATTGTAACTAGGCGTCTGTCTTTCTTTAGTATTCAGTGGTGCTTTTGGATCATTTTGGATTTAGTGGTCATGTGTTTGGAATGCTCAGTTCCTTTCCCCCATTTTATTCACTGAGCCGTTCACAAGAAATGTTAAGTAGAGGCCACTGACTTCAGTGCTGCTTCAGACATTTCTTTTTCATTTAAAATGTTTAAAATGAATTTGAATAATTGTATGAATTTATTTAAAAAGCTGATTCTCTGCTTCACTCAGGGCTGGAGATGATGCCCATGTTCGAAAAGTTAAATAGCTTTCGGACTGGACCCATTTATTTGTCTTTGTTTAGGTGATGGGAAAAACTATAGATGTCCGTCTGAAGAGCGCCGGTTGGATCAAAAGTTTGGAGGAGGAGATGAGTGTGGAGAGAATTTGTGGCAGTATTCCCACTTCTGCCAGTTCCACACTACTTGCCGAGGATACAGACATGAGAGATGAGTTTGACATGGAGGGTATGTGTCTATGTTAATGTAGCACATGTTGTAGATTTCTAAATTTATAAAACATTTGGTTCAAAGAAATTAGCCATGATTTATAAGACTTATTTTGTAATTCATAGCAGAGATCAAAATTCTTGTAGGTTACAGTTTAAACATTTGTACATCCCTGCGGTAACATTAATTTATTTCTTGGGGTGTTGTTGGGGTGATGGGGCTGCACTTACCTAGTGCTCACTAAGAGAAACATGGGGACACACCATTAAACCATTAAACACACCATTAGGGCGCGGTAGCTCAGTGGTTAGGGCGTAGGGTTATCAATCTGAAGGTTGGGGGTTCAAATCCCAGGTCCACTGAAGTTACCAGTCCTTGAGCTGCTTCAGGGATGCTGTGTTCACCTTGTAAATCGCTTTGGATAAAAGCATTTGCTAAATGACCAAATGTAATGTAATGTAAATGTAAACTGTCACTAATTCATTAATGCATAGACATCGCAGTCTTGCAGTTAAAATTTGTTTTTAATTGTTTCAATTTTTTTTCTTCTTCAATTTATTAAGTTAGTAAATATTAATATAAATTTTACCTGCATTAAAGGTCCAAGAAAGTGGCTGCATGTCATATTTTAAAATGATGTCCTGTTGGGAATCATCAGATTATAAACCATGTGTCATTGTCCTTTATGTACAGAATGTAAAATGTCGGCTGATCGAGAGCTTGTCTTTAACGTTCACTACATGTTTGTGTCTAAATTCTGTTTTAAAGGTGATGTAGATGAAGAGGTTGAAGATATTCTACCCCAGCATTTGCAGCCTGTGCTAGGCGTAGGTGCAGGCATTTCCCCTGCTGCCTCACCACGCTCCAGTCCATGCCCCTCGCCAACCCAAGATGAGCCTGCTGTTCCCAGCAGGCCCAGCAGAGCGCCCCCACAAACAGCTGGTCTCCTTCAAGGTAGAACCAGATGCACTGTCCTGTTTGCTTTTATCTGTTGCATGTCATGTGCTTTTAAAATTAGTCATACAATGAAAATAAAAACTGAATTAATCCACCGTCCAAAAAGTGGCTTTTCATTCAGATTTAAAATGTCAGTTTATTTTGAGACACCTTTCATTACAATATCATGTTCTGTAATATTCAGCTGTAATGATGCATTATTCTCCTCTATAGGTTCTCCTTTTGATAATCAGGCAGGAGCGGCTACTGGATCTCAAGTACTGGAACCGAAACGTCCGCCTCCCCCGCGGCCTCATGCTCCCCCTGCCAGACCCGCTCCTCCACAACGTCCCCCTCCTCCTTCAGGTATTGCATAGTTTTTAGAGATATCCGTCTACAGACGTCACCCATCATGCCCTCGCACCACATTATCTAGTATCATCAGCTGATCTTTAGGTGGATTGTCATTCATGGTAGATCAGATTCGTGACCCAACATTAGCATCTCAAAAAACAAAAACCTCTTGGAGGGGCATCCTGTGTAATACAGTGTATATAATAAAGAAAGTCTATAGCAGATTTATTTATAAAACAATAAAAAGATGTTTTTCTGTTCAAATGGAAACGATTTGCATATAAAGCAGAAATATTAGATCCAGTCACAATGCATTTTTGTGAACAAACATATTTAAAGTTAAATAGTTCTTGTGTATGTGTGAGGCTAAAATGGTCACTTTTATTTTTCCTAATGTGGTTTAAATGCATTTAGAATATGGCCTGATCTAATATAATCCAGAGAACATGATCACTTCTTGTTGCTTCTATAAAATTCTATTGGATTTGTTTTTTATTTAAAAATAAATGTGAAACCAGTTACTAGGAAGTTTTTAAATGGTTTACTGGTTTAGACAGTGCATTGAAATGTTTGGTAAAGAAAGAAAAAATAGGTTTGTGATATAAAGATTCTCAAGTATTGTTAGTTTTAATTCAGTAATATTGGTTTAGTATGCAGGTGTCATGTTTGCTGTGTTGTTTTTGTTATTCATCATGCTATCAAGGACAAAAAAGCCCTGCTTTACCCAGAGCAGAAGTTGCTGGTGAGTGTTAATGTTCTCAACTGTAACAAGTTTAATTTCACTTCAAGCACAATTTCTGTCTCTGTTCATGCCTGGGATTTTTGGAATGTATTTTTCATTCCATCTGAGATTTGTCATTTTATTTTAATGAAAGTAAGTGTACCAAGGAAGCTGTAAAATTACAGAGACAAATGGACCGATTGATTTGGTCCGGCATCATCTGTGCTTGACCCAAAGTTCACCAAAGGTGCTAAGGTTGAATTCAGTGTTGTTTTAAAATTATTGACTTTGTTGAGAAACAACCAAAGATTTGATTTTTAATATTTCAGGGCGAGGTCAGTCTACTGGAACACCTGGCAGTTCAAGACCTGTAAGTACTGAAGGACAAAAAGAGATGATCTCTGTGTCTGGAATGGGTTTTGATGTTGAACTTAATAATCTCTTTTGATGCTTTAAAATATTAAATAATACAGTATTAGGAAACAGGGCTGCTCACTGCTGAGTGTGTGCGTGTCGTTTATTTAAAGCTTGTGATCACTGAACTGCTCACATATAAGGGTTGTTTTTTTTTATGTATATATATATGTATGTATTTTTTTATTAATTCTGTGCTTATAAATTCTAAACTACTGAATGTAGGATTGAATATTTTTGTGTATTTCAGAACATCCCTCCTAGAGCAGGAGTTATCAGCATGACCGCTCAGTCCAGACCCCCTCCTCCATCCCATCCTGGAGCCCCTCGACCCACAGCTGAGGTTCATCCAGGAGCCCCCAGACCTACTTTGGACAACCACCCTGGAGCCCCAAGACCCATTCCCGATCCAAACAAAGCAGCAGGGCTACCTACTGGTATATAAGCATTTACTGACCCACATGGAGGTCGTATACACATCAAAGGACTTTAATAGAAATTAAAAATAATTTAATAGAAATAAAAAATAGAAGATTTATTTAGATAAAAAGTTTTTTTATAAATGTTACATAGTGTATTAAATTAAAATACTAAGTGTTTCAGTATAAACGGGTAACATTTAGAACCAAGTGTGTGTCAGTAATATTAGAAATATTAGGCATAAAGCATGTTTGCACAGCATTATGATTTCCATTTTTTGGCTACAGGAACATGCATTTTATTAAACGCCAGACTAAAAGTAAAAAAAACAGTATTCACAGAAAAATTGCTGCAGCATATGTCGTTGCCCTTTTCTGAAACAGACCAAAAATATTTTATACACTCTGATTATAGTATAGTTAATACAGAAAGTCTCATCGTGTAAAGATGATTCTTTATGTTAGAGTATTGAAAAGGCTTGGTCTCAGATATAAATATATATATATAAAATCATATAACACATTATATGATTATAATTGATTCTGAATAATGAGCTGCTGACCTGCTTTCTAAACAGAAACGCTGTATGTACCTGTCGCTTGGTGCTCAGTCTCTAAAATATAATCAATAATTGAGCTTGAAATGACCTTTTTCAAACCAGTTTTAATTCTGCATTTTGTTTTCAGGTGCGGCTCCTCCTCCCTCTCACCCGGGTCAAGTCAGACCCCACTTGTCTTCCTCCATGCAGGCTCCGACTACCTCCACCATACGGCCACCAATACAGAGCCAGCTGCCTCCACCCATGGTTCCTACACAGGCAACGCCTCAGCAGCCTCCATCGGATCCTGCAGCTACACCTCAACCTGGCCTGGCATCACCCAAACCACCACCTCGTAGTCGCTCCTCACACACACTTCCACCAGAGGCAACTTCAAGCCCTGCCCCTGCACCTGATCCTCAAGTTAGTGCTGCAGTTTGTGTAATACATCTTACATCTTTTAAAATGCTAAACAGTTTGCCCTTTAGCCTTTTAACAATTAAAATCATTGATGACATTATCACTTGATTTTTACTGCTTTTATAATTGTTTTTATTCTGTAATTTTCTGAACTGCTTATCCCGATCAGTGTTGGGCTGCACAGCTATGGATCATTAAATATCTGGTCATAACCAACAGGAATATTTTTGGCAAAAAATTTTGTTCAATATAAGTAGAACCAGAGTTCCCAGAGGAAATATGCAGATAAAGAGAGAACCTTGAACTCAAGACCTTAATGCTGTGAGCCAGGATTCCATCTTGGAAAATATCACATTTTTCCTTAGATGTAGTAAAATTTTTATATTTCATTAAATCTGGTGTTCAATTCAACACAATTTCAATTGTTTTATAATACTGAAAAAAACTGTTCACAAAAACACTGTAAACAAAATATATTTAAGACATTTTACACTTAGCATAATTCCCAATATGCAATATTACAATTAAAAGTTATTTTATTATTCTGACCTTTTTTCTTATATCTGCTTGTTTTGGTATTTAAATGGTTGTGTTACTCTTTTGTGTGTGTGTGTGTGTGTGTGTGTGTTTATCTTTCTAATGCAGGAGCCATTATCAGGTTGACAGGTATTTAATGTCACTTCTGTCCTCAGCATTGTCCTTAAAAACCATAGACCCATATCCCTCTGAATGTCAATACATTGTATGTGAGCCCTTGTGTGTTATTTATTTTTGGCATTTTACGTAATTGGAATGGATTTTTTCTAAAATCTTGTAGCTTTTATGTTTTTGCTAAAACTTAACTTGAACCCCTTTTCAGCTCGTATTTACAGTTAATACCACGTCTTAAATAAATAATGAATAAAACCAGCATGTTTTCATTGAATACAGGTTCAAGTAAAGTTTGTTTTTTTGTATTATTTGCCGCACGGCCTATTTTTTTAGTTATGTTATATTTTGGTTCATTTTTACGTTTTTAAGTCCATGGGGAGTGCTGACCTCAATTTATTGGATGTGAATTTTCCAGTTTCGAAAACATGCACGTTTAAATTTACAGAATTAAACTGAACGACCTTTAGTTTTTATGTTGTGTTCGTACAGCCGATGTGAGGAATCTTTAAATTGATATTTATTTTCTGCTAAACTTTAACGCAAACTGATTTACAATCCGTACACAGTTCAGTCCAAACAATTGAGGGTAAACAGCCGTGGTAAGGGCAAATTAACAGTGCTGGATTTAGACCAGCTTGCAGTTGTTCAGCAGCTTTACCCATAATTCCACATTTGTTACTGCAAGTTTTTTTTTTAATTTATCTGTGATATAACTGTATGCACTTTATGCTCAAATGTATGTGGACATCCATCTTGTACAGGCATTTGCACTTGGATATATTCCAATACCTAGGGTGCCTTGAGAGTTGCCCCACGTTTTTGTGGTTAGAAATATTTCCACGCTTTAAAGTATTTTTTTATGATGCATCTTTTAAAGTGTTTGATGGGATTTTTTGGCTTTTCTCTCAAGAGTAATTATAATATTAATTAAGGATATTTGGTTTAGACATATTGTTGTCATTTATTCCTAAAGTGTTTAAGGATGGGGCTCTGTGTAAGACACTAGAGTTAAGTCTACTAATTACTAAGCTTTGTGCACAGGTACACAGATATTCTAGAACCAGAGTTTTGCCAAAGTTTTTTAAACATCTTTTATAAACATCTCTGTATGCTGTATCATTTCACATCTCTATTTAAAGTTGCTTATTGTAAATAGCTGGACTGAAAATCACATACGTTTGTTCATATTGTGTAGCTCTCATTTAGTAACAAAATGTGCTTTTCTCTTTGAAATTCAGTTTTTACTATTGTTTTTTTTCTTTAGGTCAATGGAATAAATGCTATCCAAAAAGAGGCACAATTAAATCGGGACCCCTTCGATCTGCTCACTTCAGATCTGCTCTCCAGCTTCAGCAGCCAGTCGTTGTCCAGGAGCTCTTCACTGCACAGCTCTCTCACTGTGTCCTCGTCCGCTTGCTCACGATCTCTTAATTCCACACCACTTCCTTTATTTTCTCAATCAAGAAATGCTCTAAACCCAGACCCTGCTTTGCTGGCTCCACCTCTTCCTAGTCGTAGCCGCTCACAAGAAATCCTTCCTGATTCCTGTAACCCCTTTTTATGTGATGTCCGTCCCAGACCGAACAGCACTAACCCCTTCAATAGCAACCACACGTCATCGCAGAGACATGCACACACACCCGACTTCGATGTCAAACCAGAACCCTTCTGCATTTCTTCAGTCCTCCGGCATAGCTCTACGTTCCCTGTCCTCCCCCAGGTGTATCCCAGATCAGCAACAGCAGCAGCTCCACCACAGCGTTCACATCAGTGGGTTACCTTCGATGAAGCTTTGGACTTTCAAATACCGGAAAAACCTTCAGCTGTGAAACCAGCTGCAGGCTCAACACCGCTTCCTGTGTCTTCTACCTGCACATTTCAGCCCTCTAGCATCTTCTCCATTGATGAGTTTGAGTTGCAAAGCAGCTGGGCGTCACCCAGTGCAACTGTATTGCCAGGCTTGCCCCCTCCTCCTGTGCCAGCCAGGACTAATAGCTACATAACACCAAGGAACCCACTAAACCCACAAGATTTTACAAAGAGATAATAAACACTGTACTGTTTACTGTAGTGAAAGTATTTGTGGCCAACAAGAGAAATCTAGAATTCTGTAATTGTGTGTGTGTGTGTGTGTGTGTGTGTGTGTGTGTACTGTATCCTCTTGCTGTTGTGACATCACTGAGACATCAGGCTCTCTTTAATCCTATTGCAGGTGAAGGACAAATCGATCCTTTCTGTTACATTATAGAGTTAGCAGAGATGTTTGGAGGGGTCTTTATCTATACACATGCACTAAACAAAAAAAAGTATCAGTACACACCGTAATAATTTAACTGTCGCTTCACAGTGCACAAAGCACGGTCCATTAAGGAATGAGTGTGCGAGTTTGGTGTGGGAGAACTTGAGTGGCTTCAAACATCTTTAGTCTGATGGTCACACAGACTCTGCTGTAACACATCAGTGTCTGACCTCACAGCAGTTTTTTTGATGAATGGACAGAAATTCTCAGACTCTCCAAAATCTTAAAAACCTAGCCTGAAAGTCGAAGGCCGTTTTTGCTGCAAAGGGAAAAAAATAACTTAAAATAGGATATCATAAAAGCTCCTGTATGTGTAATGTGTAGATGTCCTAATATTTTGTCCATATATTTATTACTAGTAATATATTTTCTAGCTTTGTGTGTGAAATAAACTCTTTGTGAGTTGACGCTTTGCATTACATTATTCACAAAGTTTAGCAGCCTTGAAAATGTTTAAGCTGCAAGCAATAAATATGTTTCCATTCAGCACCACAGCAGAAACTATTGTATCTTTACTTCTTTACAAAATCTTAAATGTACTGAAAGCTTGTTTTACTGTTCGAACTGAATTGGTCTGCATGGCTGACAGGGCCTTTATTTCTGTGGATACTTTACTTTTTACACATCTCTTTTGTTCTTACATCTTCATTGTGGTCTGAAATGTAATTTAGTCTCAAAGGTGAGTGTTTGTTTTGCAAATGTTTCCAGCTCGTGCACCCTCGTAAATCATGCGTGTGCTGAACTGAAAGGCTGATTTGTGATGAAGTTTTCTGGATCGTGTCTTCACTTTCTCTGCAGATGAGTTCTGTGTATTTTCTGTGTAATTTTTTTTTATTCTGGTCATTACATCTAGCCATCAGCTGTTATTTTTTTTTATCTCTAATTAGTAATAACTTAAAAACTGGTTTACTTATTGTTTTATGGTGTTTAATCTTTCTGTGCTCACACTGACGTTGAGCCTTTTTGGTAAGAGAATGTTGTTTAGCAGGGGATGAGTTGTGCTGTCATGGGTTCAACCGCACTGATTGCTCCTAAATACATGAGTAAGGATGCTTTTATTAAAGGGAAACATATTTACATGTTAAGCACTTTTCTTCACTAACTCTTTATAATTGTTAAAAGCCAGTGATGTTTTCTTCCACCTGTGCAAACTCCTTTCATCAGTTTCCACCATCAAAACCAATATGGTTCCTGCTCATTTAGTACGCCGTTGCTCTTTTAAAAATTTTTTTTTTTTAAAGTTCTCTTTATTTGTATGGATTTGTTAAGCAAATGTATGGATAAGACAAATTTTGTCTTTTTTATGTTTTATTGAGCTACTGATTGGTTGGTTGGAAGTGCTTTATGTTTTCCCTTCTGTTTTAATGTTCGAATGTCATACGGGTGACCAGTGATGAGAAAACACTTGCTCTGTTATCCATGTCTATTATGTCATTTTAAGTTGTTTACAGTTTATGGTGGTTTTATGTGTTTCGATTCTGAATTCATCATTTCAACATTTGTTTTGTTTTAATATTACTTGTGATGATTAGCTTCAAAATAGGACTTGAAATGTGATCATATCGATGTGTTACAGAGTGTTGGCCACTCTACAGCATTAAACACTGAAAAACTCTTCAGTACATTCATAATATGTGGTGAAAATGACGTGTCTTCGTAACATACATTAAAGTACAGTAGTGTGTAGTTATATAAGTATATGCCACAGAACTCTCACACAAAAACAGAGATGGTTCTAACTTCTACAATGTGATTTGATTCTGATGTACTATAGGACTGAATGCTTAACTTTGTTTTTTTTGTCACTGTTCAAAACAATGTAACCACTGCAAATATTAAACGTAACATTTAAGGAATTATATGTTTCATTGGTAAAGATACTAGCTTTGTTAGTTGTTATGTAGCTTATCCACATAATACCTGTATTTAGTATTCAGTCTGTGGTTAAAGTTCCTCTCAAATTGCACAAATGTATGGAGTGATGTGTCGTACACATGCAATAATAAACTGTTAAATATCAAAATGTTTTGGTTTGGTTATTTATCATTTAATCCACAGGGGTCTATTGACTAGACCCTAACACTGGCTACAGTTTGATTTTGATGTATTTTAGGTGGTTTAGATGAATTTGAGTCCATAGTGAGGTTAGGTTTGGGGTTGTGGGGGGGGGGGGGGGGGGGGGGGTTGAATTATAACATTTACATTTAGCAGATGCTTTTATCCATAGAGACATACAAATGAGAACATCACAAATCAGAAGTTATTAAGAAATCAGGCAACACTGCAGAATTATCAAACCTGATCGTTATCTGATGCGCCCCCCCCCCCTTTTTACATCAGGTATTTGTCAAAAAGATGCGTCTTCAGTAGTTTAATTAAAATGCAGAGTGACTCTGCCTTACGGACAGAATTGGGAAGGTCGTTCCACCATTTATAAGAGGTCAATGTCACGGAGTGAGAATGAGGTCCTCGGTGAGGTGGAACCACCACATGTTATGACGTGCATTAAAAATTATTCTATGCTATTTAGTTTTTGTCGGCACCTACTGGAACTGTATCGTTATTGATTTTAGCTTTACTTCTATAAAAATGTTTAAAGGTTCCAGATTACCGAAAATGCAGTGCAATAGTTGTTTGATAGAAAGCTTTTTTAAACAATGTAAAAATTTACGATCCAAAATTTACACTCATAATGATCTGATACCACGATTTCATCTTTTCTCATTTAATCACAAACTGTAGATCATAAGAACCTCAAGC